>JAYKAV010000211.1:720490-970785 GCA_035582835.1 Phoebastria nigripes
CCCCCTCACAATTGGACCTACCATAGATTTTATACTGGAAAGTCCTAATATGGTATAACAGAGGTAAACTTCCTCCAAGCTTCCTTTGACTTCTCTTTCTCAAATTATCCTTGTATGTAAAACAATTTAAAATCAAAAGTGTACTCTCCTTTGCAGCCCCAATAAACTGAGATCGAGGCCTTTCTCTGTGCAGCTCTGCCTAATCTGTGCCTTTATACTGCACATAGCTCATTAAAATGTGAATTATGTCCATGTCCTGCCTTGTCATTTTAATTGTTGTAATCTAAAAAAAAAAAAAAAAAAAAAAATCTTTAATTGCATACTTTTGGACTGCATTTGTGTCTCGTACTTAGAGTTTTCTTCGTTGGATTAATTACTCTGAGCTGTGAATCGATATTTTCCCTTTTATTCCTTACGACGTGATGGGAAAAGTTGCTTTTAGTGATATGCTGTGGTGTTTCAGTGGACCAGCCTGTTCTGTCTACAGCAGCTCCCCATCAATCTCCCTTCCTGCTACAGCAAAGCTGCAGGTGAAGCTTGCAAGGCAGCTGTTAAAACTACTGGGGGTCAAGCAAATGAAATCTTAAAACAGTAGAGATCTGGGTTAGATCCTCTGGCCTCTGACTTGAGATTGTGTGTTGACTTTCACTGCGATAGAACAGTGGTGGTATCTGGGTGTGTATGAGCTTACCTAACCCAGTTTAAGATCACTGGAAGAGTTCGCAGACCTGTTTTTTCTCTTATGCATCGATCGGAGACAACARTTCTTCCCTTGCTTACACTGTTTTGGGGGATGTGGCTGTTAACGCTACTTAGAGAGATTCTAGAAGAAATACTCTTAGAAGTCTCATAATTGCTACAGGTAACTTTGCCAGTTTTGTTGCTTGGACAAATCGGCTTATGGTGATTAAAAGCATAATTCTAGCAGGGGGAAAGAACTTCTCCCCTCCCAGATTTAGATATTATCCACATGCAGATATTTAACTTGAAATGGCTTTGATAGTCTCTTCATTTAACTAGTGTAAATCCCATGTACACATGCTTATTTTGGGTTATATTAGGAGTATGGATGCATATCTGTTATTCTCACTGCAGCTGAATGAGTTACAGGTCATCAGTTTAGCAGGCTAGTTGACATTTTGTACCCTCTGCTTGTTGCAAACACAAAGAACAATCTATTGGATAAAACAGACATGAGAGAGCGCTGACAAATGGTTAGCCTAACTTCAGGTGCAGAGTAAGCAATTTATTAAATTGTAGTAAATTAATCTTTTGCCATTTTCCATCCAGACCCCCAGTCAATTACTGGCCTAAACTGCAATGGGGGCATCCATACAGTTTCCATACCTGCTTTAAATTTTCGTGAGTACTAGCTTTCTTTGAGCTAATACCAACACTGACATAGCTGGATTCTGTCCTGCCGGAAAGGTGGGTTTGTGCCTGTGGGATTTGGCAGTGACATCTTGAAAAAAGATGAGTATTGTGCCAATGCAGCACCATGAAGGGAAAGCTCTGCACGGGTGTATTGTAGTTAATATAGTTATGGGCTTTCCAGGAGAATTAGCTGTAGCTACACTGAAGGCCATCTCATTTTTAAAATGGTTTGCTGGCATAGTGCTTTCTCTTCAGGCCCGTGACATTAGGATTTATCCTGTACTTTGATACGGAGTAGCATTATCTTAATTGTTCTTGGCACAGTCCAAGATAGATGCAGCATTTCGGGCTTTGGGCGGGAGGAGTGAGAGCCTCTGGGGAGGACAGGGGTGTTTTTTCTGTTGTCTGGCTAGTTGATTTAATTGCCTGGAGATCAGCTGCCTGAGTGGCTGAGTTTTATTGCATGATTTGTGTTTTGAGGTTTGTCAAGAGGCCTAGATCCTTGAATCAGCATGCTTTCTTTTTCTTTTTTCTTTTTCTTTTTAATTTTGAATAAAACTAAATTATATTGAAAATTTCTGGTATTTTATCGGTCTCAAAGCTTCTCCAAATATTAAGCCTGCTAACATCCCAGACAGCTAGGTGAAGAACATGAATTTCAATCTGTCTATCTTTTCAATGAGTAAGATAAATTAAGAGACTTTTTTTACASTCTGCCAAAGATACTGGTCGCAGAGTTGGGAATAGAAACGGAGACTTTTTGCTATAGTCATCAGACCACCCTTCCAGCCATACGCTTATGTTTCACTGCTCAGCCTCTCTGCAAACACTCGCAATTAGTGATCTGTGCTGTTCATGCTATCAGAGACATCTCCATTTAATTTATTATCCTGCAAAAGATCTAAGCTTTTACATAGTTATACCCTGGCTGTGTTCCTTTGTGAATTATTTACGGTAGTATTTTTGGTCTTCAGTCATCCAGTTTTGGCTAAAACTGTTCATCCTCCAGTTTCCTGCCATTTATCCTTCGTGTACTAAGCCAAACTTTTAGATTGTCCGATTACCACATTTCAGACGCTGTTGTTAACCTCTACCTTGGAAGGAGCAGCTTTATCAAGCAGACATTACTGAAGCTGTAGGTTTGCATATAGGTAGCAGATGAGAATTTTTTGCCTTTTTTAAAGGGATGGTGTCAGATGCTATGTATTTTAAAAAAACAAACAAACAAACAAACAAAAAAAAACAAAAACCAAAAAAACACACCAAAAAAACCCAAAAAACACACACCAAAAAAAAAAAAAACCCAACAAAACAACTCTGCTTTTAATAATCAAAGGTTATTTTGTAACATAGGGAGGAGACTTGTTTTTTAAACAATTGCATTTTCGCTGTTGATTTTGTTTGCTGCCACTTGAGTTTCTCAGCTGGACAATGAAAAATATTCCTATTTTAGCCAGATCTTACAGTCAGCACTGCTTTTCACTTCCATCAAGGAAAGTTTTGTGTGGGAAGGGTGCAAGGGATCAGATATTTTATTTATGTTGTTTCCTTTTCAATTCTCATGCTCCAGGACAGTCCTATGATCTTTGCATTGGCAGGCAAATATTGCTAATTTCGTAAAACCCAGCAGAACATTTCACCAGGAGTTACAGTAGTTCAGAACAACAATAAAAGCTTACCTGTGGAAAACTTATATTTGAAGACCAACTGTACTATCTTCCCTCTAATTATAATGGTGACTGAAGAGGTGCTGGAGACATAAAAGACTAATGCATTGCCTGTAGTTGCTTTATAACCAATGCGGCTGTAGAAAATAACCTGGTTTCTTACTAAAGGCAAAGAGGGAGAGAATTAACTCTTCTGATACCTGAGATGCTTTGTGAGTGCAAAAGATAGTCCTTGCTAATAGGGATTTTCTGAGTATTTTTGACTCTAAATGCAGTTATGATTATGTAGGTAGGATATGAGTAAGTGGATGATAAGGTTTCAGTAACAAAAAAAAGACTTAGACTCTGAAGGGTCTGTTTTATGGCAGAAGGGCACCAGAGGGGGAGAGTAAGAAGAGATCTGTGAATATGTATGTGACTGTGTCTTCCTTCACTTTTGCCCAATATCATACAAATTAAACCTATTTAATCTTCCTTGTGCCATTTTACAAGTTGTACATAGGTTCCCATATTACTTCTCTTTTTCCTGCAGGTTAGTTCTCATTTCTCTTTCTGCTTTCTCCATTGCTAAGGAAGAGGCTGTCTGTTTGACAACAGGATCTTTGTTTCACAGGAGTTTCTCTGCTCCTGCTGTTTATTCTGCACCTGGAGTCAAGATATGTAATTTGTGACATTGTGTAATCCCATTCACAGCAACCCACTGGGACAACTTGAACAGTGTGGTGGAGCTCCAGGTGGGAAGGACACAGAGCAGGGAGGATCTTTGAAAAACTGGAGAATCCTCTCCTGCAAATACCCTGCAAAATAAAGAAATGTGAGGACAGCCCCATGGCATCAATCCTGTGGGTTTGGCTCCTAAGATTTTCATCAGCAGTGCCTATAATAATAGTGAAGGATGTGTTTTGAGAAAACATTTGACAACCTTTAAATGCCCAGCATTGTCTAGAGTTTCTCTTTGTAGTATGGCTTTACCTTGAACTGTCCTTTTGGGAATAGCTCTTCTCCCCCTCCCCATCTGTTTAGCTCCTTATCTCTTCCATGCAAAACTGTAGGGCTTGGTTACGTTAAAATAACAGTGGAGATTATGAAGGAGCTTGAACAAAAAAAGGTATCTTTAGTGAAGTGGCTATGGCTCCTTGATTACTTCCATTCTATTTTGTCTGTGGACTGTTTATTTTTGCTTTCTTGGGTTAGATGTTTTATGGATATTAGCATCAATTTTCATCTTAGAGACCTGAATATTTTGGTACCAAGTAGTGCTAAACTTCCATTCACATCAAAAGAAATTTTGCTCGGCTAATGACCAAGGAAATCTGGCTCAGTTGCCTTTTGTAATATCTGCAGGTTACTTTGCAGTTTGCTTTGTCTTTCTCAGTTTTTATTGCCCTAGGTGTCATCTGCAAACTTGTTCATGGTTGAGTTTATACCAATGATACACCCAAAAAAGGAAGAGGCTTTTTAAAACTTGATGTGCAATAATGCAACTAACCAGATGTGTGGAGAGAAGTTCAACCCTTAAAATGAGACACTTGAAACTTTCAAGGTCAGAGGAATAAACACTATTGTTTAAATTGTGCATTCTTTGCTGCTTTAGCAGAAACAGCTCTGTGGACCTCTAGTGGTCTAAGGATCAGACTTTTAACCACTGGTTTTATGTAGGATATAGCCTTAACAAATTTCAGAAGTTGTTATAAATTCATAAACCTGGTCACTATATGTAGAACTGCTTTACTGAAGAATTGCTGGATTGTGCTTTGGCATTTAAATGTCAAAAGCTGAGCAACATTTGAAAAGCCAACTAAAAAAGTGCTACCCAGCAAAATGGGAAAAATAGTCCACCCAGTCAAAATAAAATGCAGACATAAAGGAACAATCAAAGGTCAGATTTCACCCCAAATTTAGGGCCTGCGTTCTCAAAAAAACATCACGCAACATTTCTCTCAGACTTGGATTTCATAGAACATTTTTTTTCTCTGAAAAATGTTCTACCAAGAGAAATGTTTTTCCTCAACCAAGATGTGTGTGTGTAATACAAAACATGGTATCCTTTACATCCCAAGCGCTCCCACGTTTTGCTAGTACATTAAGAACCAGTTCAGTGAAACAGGCTGGGAGCTGTCAACTAGAACAAGCCACCTTTCAGAGGGAAGCAAAATCTGAAACTGTACAGTGTGAAAAATGTGGGAAAAGGAACGCTTTCTCAAATTCTCCATTTTAATAATGTGAGTGGATCTAAATTATTGCTTGAAGCGTTACTTTTTCATTGTCGAAATGATGTTATCTCTGTTACAAGACAGTTTGCAAGTCCAGCCGGGTTGTGTGCAGAATGGGGGAGGAGTGTGGAGGCTGCGTACCATGCAGATTGCACCTGGCCTCCTGTTCTCTGCTTTAATACAGACATGATGCTATGAAGACGCTAGGGAAAAGGAGGGCCAAACCTAGTTTATGGTACACTGTCCCAAGCAGTTCATAAAACAGCATTTTTGTGTTTTTTTTTTTTTTTTTAAATTGCAAGTTAGTCTTCACAAAAGAGCATTGTATGACTACTTAGTTGTATGTATTCTTTCCTGCATTCAGTTGTCTGCTTTTCTAAAACCAGATTTTATTGCAACAATAACTACAGAATACCCAGAGCATCAGAAATTAGATACCCAAAAGGATGATTTTTTTTTTTTTTTTTTTTTTTTTTTTTTTTTAATGTGATTAGGCTATGATGATCCCCACAACAAACTAGAAGGGGGAAAATTCGGGTCATCCTGTGCTTACCCAGCTGCAGCAGATAGAGACAGCAGATAGAGAAAATGTAGCAGAAACACACACTGGCCGCACCATTCCTAATGTGCAGTCATGGCAAAGGAGAGGACTGTGAAACTGGCCCGAGACCATAGTTTCATTTGGGAATGTGTTCATAGTAGTTATTGTAATTTTTCATAGACCTGATCATGAATTTCCAGCAGTTCTTTAAAATGAAGCTGCTGTTGGAAGTAAAGGTGCAAGTTGTTCAATGTCAAGTCATGCTTCAGAGGGTTTGGAAGCAGCCCTTGTATTCAGATTGCCAGTATTATTTCTTACAGGTACCAGTTGCTCCACAGAAAATCTTATTTAAATGGAAATGGGATAGGAAGGGTGAAGGCACTGAACTCAGTGTCAGGATCTCTTGCAACTTTTTTAACATTGTCAAAGTGTTTGTGGTTTGGGTTTTTTTTTTTTTTTTTTTTTTTTCTAAAGAAAATGTCAGAAAGACTTCTTTAGGGGCCTTTCGACTGTAAAAGGGAAAATTACTTTTCAGTAACTTTACTTTCATTTTTATTAAGTCATGTTTTTTTTTTTTTTTTTCTTTCTAATTTCAAGCTTTCTGATGGATTGGATAGATTATTTTTTAAATCACTTGGAATTGATAGGAGGTGTTTGAAACAAAGACGGGGGACTGGCCTCCCTGATGTCCATGGGCATGGCTGTGTTTGCAGTTCTTACCTTTCAGTGTTTTTTGGGCTCAGCTGTTGGGACCAGGGGAACAAAGCAAAGCAATGCTGCCCGAGAATCGTTTCAGCACTTTGCTCTAGATCACTGCTTGCACAAAGAGCCCCAGACTCCAGGTTTCTCTAATGTTCATATGTCATTCTGGCTAGGGCTGCTGCTGGCTTTTGCAAAGCCAGCTGTGGTGATTGTCTTGCTCTTGAATTTTGCCTTGCAATTAGAAGAGTTCTCCCTCACCTTTAGAGGCAGTGGCTTGATTCTTTTCATCCTGAAGTGCCTGAGTTTCCTATGTAGCCATGACCACTGCGTTTGGATATGGAGTTTGGATCTTGGCCCATTTCTAGCTGACTAATTCGGTGTTTGTGATGCAAGGAGGCCACAATTAGCAGGTGAGAGATTGGTGTTGGCACAAAGAAGATGAGAGAGAAGGCAGCTGCATGATAGGATGCCACTCCGCAATGTCTAAAATGGCAGATAGAGATCTGGTGTGCAAGCTGCGGTCCTTTCCAACAGGAAAGTGGGCCTTTGTCTTACGGGACAATGATACGGCACAAAGCCATCCTATATGCTTTGAGCGGGGAGCTTAACAAATGAGCTCATTTCTACTGAAACTCTAGCACTCTGAGCATATTACTACTATGGATTAATGTAATTTATTTTTGTCACTGACTGATTCATAGGGTGTTCTCTTGCAATTTGCAAAAGCACCTCGTGAATCATTTAAGCAGGAATTATAAAATTAAATGCTTCTTTCCTCTTCTGACGCTAGCCCTTGGAGCCAGGCTATCTCGGAGAGGTGTGAGGGAAGGGTGTGTGACTGTGCAAAGAGTCATGTCAGCAGTTTCTCCTCTGCTTATTTCAGATCRGAGCTTGAGGGACAGACATTAGGATGTCAAGGAACCCACTAGTTCTGCTTAGTACACTCACGCTGCAGAGAGGGTTGACTCTCACTCCACGGCTCTGAGTTGGTTGTAGTGGATACAGCACTACACACATTTTACGTGGCAGTCTGTTTTGTGTTTATGATCCATCGCTACTCGTTGGGTTACAGTGCTGTCCTGTCAAACTGAAGACAGCTTGCAGCCAAATTTCCCAAATAGGCACCAGCTTTGTACTGTCAGTTTTGGGTGTCAGGCTTTAGCAGATAACCCTAAGCACAGGCACCTCCTTTTGCGGACAGTGGAAACAGGCTGTGGGCACCTCAGCCTGCCCAAACCACCCAGCCTACAGACAGACAAGTGTTACCTATTCCTCACGTGTGTCTGTCTTCAAAACTCCCTGTTGATTGCCGTTATGCTGTCGTGTTAAGATCAGGTAACTGCTCCTCCATGAGCTGTTCTCCTTCTTTCACCTCTGGAGCTAGTATTTCAGGAATTGTTGGCTCTCATTCTTCCGTCCTTGCCCCCTGTCCTGCCTCCTCTTGTGGTCCAGTGGCTGATTCTGTCTGTGCCCCGAAGTGCTTCAGTCAGTTGATATTTTTTCCTTTGTTACCACCCTGAAATTTTGGCATTGTGTTTTGGGGCTGGGTTAGGTGATGTGCTGAGTATCCCCAGCTACTACTGGCCAGACAAACACATGGGATTGTCCCAACCCCAAAGAGTAATTCTACTGTCCTTGTTCTGAAAGGTGGATATTTTATGGAATTAACTGAGACCTAAAAGAATGGATACCTTCTAGCAGGTGGGCAAATAAACATTGCTAACTTGTAAGAGAGCCAGAATGTTTCTACAATGTGATGTCAAAAATATACTGTCTGAGAGAACTTGACTCACCAGCCAGAAACAGTGAATCTGTTTTAGCTTTAGTGTACCTTTTGCAAAGGGGCTTAGGAAGGTGAAAACATCAGCTGCTGTTTAATTAGAGTATTCCTTAATTTGCAGGGTTTTCTCTTTTTTTAAATTACTATACTGTAGCTTTAAAAACCCAGAATATTATAAACATATTGCAAGCATATGCTCTCCATGCAGAAAACCACAAAACAATAAACCTAATGTTGAAAACCACATTAAAACAAGGAAAAATCACTTTGCTAATGTTTTGTTTCGTACAATTTTTTAAGACTTGGAATGGAGTTGAGTCCATTTTCTTGGCTGCTAATCAAAGAGCTGGCATGCTTCACATAGGAAAAATGTAAACTTTGGAGGGCCAAGGTTTTTACTTTCAATGCCCCTTTCAGACAGTGGTTTTTATGGGTTAACAAATGTTAGCCAATACTTCTCTGACAGGGACAATCAGTACGTGGGTATCTGAGAATAGCTGACTTCCCTTTGGGGGACCTGGAATCATTTAGATCTTGTTAGCCCAGTGATTAGGGTTGTTGAGTTTTCAGTGTGTCACCATTTTTGTAACCTGTTAAGGAAATAAACAATATTTACAGAGGGAAATAAATGAATGTGGATTCCTTAGTTAATTGCATTCATGTCTTCCTAAATCAAGATGCTTTATTTGGATTTGCTGGAGGGCTACAATTCTTGTCAAAGGCTGATTGATTCGGACTTTTCTATGCCTTCATCTGGATCTGATTCCCTCTTGGAAAGTTGACTAACAACAAAAACATCTGATAAAAGAGCTTTTCACTTGGAGCCCTTTACAACTGTAATTGCAAATTATCAGCCTGAATTAAGATAGGGGAAAACTATTAGTAAAAAGGTACTTGGCTGAATAAGCTCCATACATCGCAATTTTATCTAAGAATCTTCTGACTGCTTTCACATTACATCCTCTGATTATTCAGAAGCATGCCTGTTGGTCTCAAACTCAATTATATGATCTCCTTTGTCTGTGTGATCATCTCCTGTTTTATAAAAGCCATTTGAAGGTTTATAAAACTTTAAGAGGCCAGGGTGCAATGCTGATCACATGTGCTATGTGCTGGTCTCTCTTCACTGACTGGATTATCTGCAGTGGGGAGAACTCACTTGGGTGCACAAGGGACTAGGAAAGGCCACAGGTGAGTTGGCTGCACAGTTAATGCAAGACAAGGATATCACAAATGTCATATTGGAACAAACCAGYGGTCCCTTTGGCATTTCTTAGTGCCTGATGAATTGCCTGTGTACCTAGAAATGTGAGAATATGAAGTGGGGATTCATAGTGTTGTACACAGCCACTGATCAAGAAGCCACTTGCTTCTTGCCTGGGAATAGAATAAGAAAACAAAAGCAAGTCAGAAGGAGTCATGCCACTGAAGGCGTTACCGAAGGGCGCTCTGATGCCATGGGGATGTGTGTGGTGTGAGAGTAGAGACTGTTTTAGCTCTTCAGTTTCTTGTGTTAAGAGTTTTCATGGGGGCCAGGCACCTGATTCTAGCTGCACTGCTGGATTTCTGTATAAAGGATCCTTCCTTGAAGGTGTCAAGTCATTTGCTTCATATGGGATGTGATCCAGAGACTGTGAGAACCTTGAACTTGAGCAGTCAGTAGATGTCAGTAGAAACTGAGCCATTTCTCACCCTGTGGGACTGGGCTCTTCCTGTGAATTCACCAGAGCTGGTAGTGTATTTGCCAGCACTGAGCGTGTTTCACGTATTTTCTTAACTACTTGGCGATTCTTCTGGTTGATATTCTTTCTTGTGTGCGCACTCCTAAGCAAACCATATAAGCACAGATTCTTCAGTTTCCTTGGCTTTATTTCCTGGGCACCAAACTTCTGTCTAGCTCTGCAGCTGAGCTCTGACCCTTTTGTTGACTGGCTTTCCTTGATAGGGTCTGCTGCAGCAACACCTGAAGTACAAGCTGTTCAATGTTCAGGGCTATAGCTTTTGTTCTTGGGTATTGCCGTCCTTCTCTCAGATCTCCCATTTGCTCCTATGATGAGCCTGGATGTAGGTACCTTTAATCAGATGAATATGTGTAATCTTTATAAACACATGCTATTCCTCTGCAGCCATGTTAGTCTGGTGGAGTTCTGCCTTCCTGTTTTGACTCCTAAACCTGCCTGGGTTTCGGTTTTAGTCATTCTAGCTGTTCCTTAAGTATTTCCCACTTTTCTGTGGTTAATTTTGAAGACATGCTATGGAGTCCTCATCGATATTCTCCAGGGCCTTTTGAATCTAGCTGCTCTAAAGGCAAAAAAATCTGTACACTCCTTTCTCAAGTGCATACCATCTTCTTAAGAGCTCCTCAGATCTGCTGATAAGATCAGAATGCTTCTAAACATCTGATGTATGTAATCATGCCTAGCATGATTTTGAAGATTAGGAACACCACAGTATTTGCTCATGTTGGCTGCTCAGCGAGTCACACTAGGGAGTTCCTCTTCTCCTGACACATGTTCACCCCTGCCTTGCTGTGCCATTAATGTCATCTCAACCAGCATCTGAGTCATTGGAATTTTGGAATGATCAGACTCCTGGCTTCTGCCTCTGGTGTGTGGGGTGGTTTTTTTTGTGGGTGTGTTTTGGGGTTGGTTTTTTTGTGGTTTTTTTTTGTTGTTGTTTATTCTTTTGTTTGTGTGTGGTTTGGTTTTTTTGGGTTTTTTTTTGTTTTTTTGTTTTTTTGTTTTTTTAAAGATGTGTAGCAACATCCTTAATCCATAGTCCAAATTTAGTATCCTGAATCTCTGCCCAAAGATTTGTCAGATGAAAAGTCTTTAAGCCATTTCCTTTCCTCTGTGGGTTGTGTTCTCCCATCTGTGTCTCCAGCAATGGCCATTTGCTGTCCCTCCTTCAGGGAGTCTCTGCAGTTGTAAGGTGGGACTGCAGGAGGACATGGCATGTTGTTGCCACCTTTTTAGAGGATGGAGCCAGGCACCTGGCCCGCTGGTGCTTCTCATCTGCTATCTCACACTGCAAGCATTCATTTTTCGTTAAAAATTCCAGAAGATGTTTAGTTGCTTTGATTGAAAATATTGTGAAACCATGAATGAAGTGTAACCAACGCAGAAGAATCTGCTTGCCTCTTCAGGGAACTGTGAGCAGGTGCTTGGGTGGGAGGATGGGCTGACTGTGTCACTGAGCACAGTCCAGGGAAGTTGCTGAACCACAAACAAACCACTGGAGACCGGGAGGGTTTCCAGTGCAAGTACCGCTATGTGCTTGTCCTCTTATACACTTCCACAGGCAGCAGCTATTGGCTGCTGTTGAAATTGGGATCCTAGGAAAGCTGTGATATGGGTCTGACCATATTCTTGCAGTGATATTTTATATGTTAAGTTCCTTGTGCGGAAGAGAGAGGTGATTCTGTGATTTATTGTGACTGGCATCTCGTTTAGCAGGTGGCAATTTGAGCTATTGCTTATTCCCTCCGATCCACTCTCAGTCGATCTAAGCAGCCTTAGCACAATTCCTGGGGTTTATTTGAACCCTTCCTTCTGTCTTCACGAGGTAAACCAAACCAAACTAAGGGGTTGCTGGTACTCAGTTATCCCTTCCTGAATACGTTATTTTAACAACTTTTCAGGCAGGACTGCAGGACTTCTTTGTGGGTGGTACTTTGACAATGATTGCCTCCTCTTCTGCATTTCAACTCTTTCTCTTCACTATGAACCAGTTTCTTTACTTAACCCATTATAACAAGATTGTCATATTCTTATGCAGAAGGATAATTTGTATAATTTTAGGTAACTCAAGGTCCTAAATTTTGGGCCTTACCTGTGTTGCTCATATACTTTTATTCAAAATATTGCTGGCTTAGGTGTTGTATGATGAAAGACAGCAATTGTGTGTTGGAGGAGCCGTTGAGTGGCAGCTGCCTGATGAAAATGTCACGATTCCTGAGTGTACTGGTTGTGATTTGAGGTAGACCCAGATCAAGTTTACCAAGCCAACTCAAGTACCTTGAATTATGAGGATATACAAAGCTTAATCCAGAAGATGTAGTTCAGGTCTGTCTCAAAGTGTATCTTGTGCACCAGATATATAGAGTGTGGTGGATTTTTTCCATGCAGTAAATTTTCCCTACTATCGCAGTTTCGGGTTGGATCTGTGGTCTTTTTTTTGGAGCACCTTTCTTTCCAAACTGTCCTTGACCTGTGTCCAAATGTACATCCCACAATCCAGATGTCTGAAACAAATACAGCCTATGTACAAACTGGGCAGGAGGACTGCGTTCTACCAGTCCCCCTTCTGCTTGCCCAAGGACAAGGAAATCCCTTGTGCAAGTCTGGACAGTATATCGCTCCTTTTTCTTATTCCACGTTGACTCAGCAGATTTCAGAGGAAGCCTAGATTTTCATCTGGCATGGAAGGAAAAACAGTTACCTTCCCATCACAGTTCTTTGTAAAAAGAATCTAAATTACCATCACAGCTGTGTATAATGTCCACAGAAGAACAGGATACGTCCTGCCACCGTGCCAGCTCCCCTGCCGGCTGCCCTCAATTCCTGTGCTAGATGAATAGGAAGCAAGTAAGTAAGTGACAGCCTGTTGCATGCCATCACAGATGCTGGAAGCAGCTGTAAGTGCAATATACCATGTAACTGTATTGCATGGAAGAACAGCCATCACTTATTCCCTTTTGTATAGTCTGCTTGGGTCACTGTTTGATGTGCAGTACCTCTTTCATCTGAGACTTGGCAGTCTGTGGTTTCCTGGTTCATTTAGCTGTTTTTCAGAGATAGAGACAAAGATTCCACCTCCCCCACCCCCCCCCTTCTCTTTCTTCTTTAAGGGGGTGTGGAGGAGAAGTCATTTGCAATCCATAATTTGGTTCTCAATTGAGAGCAGCAAAACTTTCCAGGAAAGGATGAGTCCCCCTTTGGCATGAAAATCAGTAGATTTCGTTGTTTCTGGTTTGTTGCCTGACTTTTCAGAGATTGCTGAGTGTATGCAGCTCTTACCAAATTCACTAGGATACAGAGAGACTGAGGACTCCTGAAAATCACACCTTCCTTGTCTAACTTAAGCTCATCTTACTGGATCACTGGAGGAACTAAACTTTGATAAATGGCAGATCCATGTCATCCTTAAAGTGACTTGCACCTCACACTGCATTTCCTTTTGATTAATATCAGACAATGATTTAATCAACTCTTTCAGTAACAAGCACATTTCATTCCTGGCTGGAAGTTGTAAATCAGAAATCTCTATGAAAGGATGTAAATAGAAACCTACAGAATTAATTTGTCAGCCAARAAGTTCTAATTTGTCACAACTGTTACTCTACCATGAGAACGTGTTTTTACAAATAGAAAGAAGTGCTTACTCCAAATGGTGTATTACATTAAATAGAAAAAATATGCTGTCAGATTGGAAATCAACCTGGGGTTATGGTGGAAGTAACTAAATAAACCAATGAAGGAGAAAATAAAAAAGGATTTTTCTGTGTAAATCAATTCAATGAAAGTTACCCAATATATACTGCTTGTGTAAGTGAATATAAAACAAATACAAGGTAAACCAGATAAAAGCAAAACAAAACCATAATCAAGGTGCTAAGGAATAATATTAGATTGCCAAATATAATGAGAATTTGGAAGAAGAAAAACCAGCTGATGAAAAGCACTTTCTAAGGGGTGCTTACAACTTCTGACATGGTGAGCCTGGCAGTGCTTCCCATAATTTCAGTTTTTTGTCTTGGTTTTAATTATGTGTTCTTTGTGTTTTGACTAAATACATGAAACAATGAAAATTATAAGCTTGAAAGGAAAACTATTAAATTTAATTAAAGAAGAGACTGACAGAAAGAAAGAGTTTGAGTTAGATAGAATCAGTAGCTAATAAATAATTTGGAGAAAAATGGCCAAAACCAGATACTAGTATAACCCTCTTTAAAAAAATAAGAGCTTATAGCAGCTCAGAGTCCAGAGAATTCTCCCAGGGCTCCCTGGAGATGGGAGCGATGCGGCTGCACCCGTGCTGCTGCTGGGCGAGCCGGCACAGAGACGTGCTGAGCCACATGGACTAAACCAAAGTGATCAAAAGAAAGAAGTAAAGGAAGTCGTTGCCTTGTCAGTGACCTGATTCAGTTAAGTGCTTGATAACTGGAAATAGTGGAAAACTAACTGATGAACCGTGCAGATAAAGTAATTGCACATTTTTAAGGAACTGGTTAAACAGATGTATGAATCCCAGAGTAAAGCAAGCAGATGAAATCTTTGCAAGATCCCAGCTCAAACTGCAGACTATAATTTATGTTCCCACTGTGGTAAAAATGTAAGCGTTTATGTGGAATGAGCTAAAGCCTTGGGGAAAAGTTGGGATCCCCCAAAATTTTGTGGTCCACAGTGCAGTAGGCTCCTCAGCTGAGGAGGGGAAATTGCTGTATAATTGTAGCTTTGAGTGATTAAACCTCTGACTGGTTTGTAATCATTAACCTAAATGTGTTTTCAATAAACCTGTGTATCTGCCTGGTCTGCAAACTTCTCAGGGTCCTTTGGCTCAGTTCGTTGGTTTGCAACAGTGGGTGCAAACGCGTGTGTGTTCCTGGGGTGTGCTGAGAACCGCTGCAAGGAGCACAGCAGTGTAGGTGGTGGGCACTTACGTACATGTGCTCTCCAATCTTTCAACATTAGTATGCATGTTTTAAACATTTTTTTTGGACGTAAGTGAGCAAAATTAAATGTAGCATTCAATTTGAGATGAGCCGCTGATTTATATAAAACACACACAGATTGCCTGAAGTGGTTGTGGAGCCTCCAGTGTTGGAAATCTTTAAGAAGCACTTAGGCAAACACGTCAGGAATGATAAGAGCAGAGCTGATCCTGCCTTGGGATGAGAGGCTGGGCAGATGGCCTCCTGAGGTCCTGGCCCCACGGCTGGAGGTCAGGGAGGCATTTCAGAATGAAATAAAAGACAAAAATCAGACCTCTGCAGATCAGCTCTGGCCAAGAAACACGCCCATTATTAGCAAGTACAAAAGAAGAATTTGAGCCACTTGCACTTCATGAGCCTTTAAAAAAAAAAAAAAAAAAAAAGTCCTGAAATAGCATCCAGTTGTTTAAGTGACTCAGATTTTTGCTTTGACAGTGTGCTTGGTAAGCTACATTGTTTTGAATGATTTGCTGCTCGGTTCTGTGACATTTATTGCTTTTTGGATGAAAAGGAGAAAACTCCCCTAGGTCTGTTTAGAATTTGTTCATCTGTAATTTCCACGTATGTTTCCTTATTTAGCGGTTGGAGTTGGAAGTGTGTGTTGGCATTCCCTCCCTTCAAATTTATTGAGTTACACTCAGAAGAGCCTCTATTCCTCTCTGTTGGGCAATGTGTACAAAAAGGCTTATTCAGCAGTTGCTAAATAGGTGATAGGTATGTGTGGTTTCTTTCCCTTTAGTTCTCTGTCTTGTCCCCAGCCTTGCTTACAATTGCATTTTGGAGTTGCCTCACTGCACGTTGGGAATGGAGAACTTGCTTTGAGGAGTTGCCCCAGAAGGACCATGCCTGGTGCCAAGGTGCAGCCCACTCATGGTGTTTGAGCCRCACGTGGCACAAACGCTGTGGAAGTGGCTGGTGGAGCTGCGGGACTGGCAGCGGGGTGTGCTGGGGAGGGAGCTGCTGGCGAGCCCGAGCTCCCAGCTGCGGGGAATGGAGCCAGCAGGGGCTGGGGAAGAAGTTGATGTCATTGGGTTGACCTGCAACCCACCCACACACATGCCCAGCCCCACCGTGGACATGTGGGAGATGACTGTCATCTCCCACTTGTGCACTGCTCCTGGAGCACCCCCTCCCTTTTGCTCTCGGAGGTATTGTGGCCAGTGACTTGCTGCTTTCAGCTGTGGGAAGGATGTGGGATGAGGCTTGTAGGTTCAGGAAGGTCAGCGTCTTCCAGTATAGCGATCCCAGTCCTGTTGCTGTTTTTCCTTAGTATTTTGTTGTCTAGACAATCCTCTTTTCTCTAACACATTTGTCTCAATATTGAGGGCTTGTTTGTATGTTTCTCGTGGCACCTGCACTGGAGGTAGGACAAGCAGCACACCCAGGCTGATTCCTGGGGGTGTCGGGAGTGAAACTTCCTTTGCAGCAAGGCTTTACTGCAGGTATTTTCAGTCCATTTTGATTTATAGGTCTGGCTATTGATGGACTGCATCACTGTCACACTGCAAAAGTAAAGCTACGTGTGGTTTCTCAGATACGGAGTTTGAGTCTTTTTTTTTTTTTTTTTTTTTTTTTTTTTTGTTATTTTTTTTTTTTTTGTAGTTAAAGATTCTTGTAGAGTTTAGAAGCCAGGTCAACGTTAACACAGAAGGGATGTTGATTAGATCTTAGTTCGGCTACTAGCATTCATTATAAGTGCTTTGTCCCATTGATAAGAAGTGAGAGCAGCAGAAACTATACAAATCCCTATAAGAAGACTTGCTCTTGCAGAGAGAGAAGCTTAGGCAAATAACTCAACAGTAAGGTACAGTCACTTCAGATTAAGAGTGTGGGCCTATGTGCCCACCTTCCAGCTGGCTTGCTGATTGAGGAAACATCAAAGACCACATAAGCAATAAGTTCCAGATAGAGCCCATGGGCTCCAAAAACCTCTACCAGAATYGTGAGCAGAGGTATAAAAGTGCCAACATTCAAGTAATTCTTTCCAAAATTCTGCCAGAAATGATTTAATAATGTTCCACGCCTAGCAGTTCTTCCTCATTGCTGTTCATTTCTGGAGAAAGTCCTAGTGGCGTTTTCTGGACTATATGTACATCGATTGAGATCAGGCTTGAATTTCATCTCTTGCCTCGTGTGTTATTCCAGTCCATTGCAAATCCTCATTCCCCACCCTCTGCAGGCTAGTGAAAATTTCCGTTCTGACCACAGTGGTGTTAGTGACTTGGGTGTTAGTAACTCATTTAAGCTCTTGTAATTTCCTCTGACCACTGTCTGGCAGAGCAAAAAGCTGCAGCAGGAGGCTGTGGCCCTTTTTCTATGCAATTTGTTGGTGTGTTTTTTCTTCTAGGTGAGGCCACTGTATAGGTCAGCCAGGAGAATCTAGTATTGCTGGAAGTTGCATGAGATTTTAAGCTACTTTATGCTTATGTGCTTCATAGAATCATTAAGGTTGGAAAAGACCTCTAAGATCATCGAGTCCAACCAATCTAATACTTCTATTACTTTTTTATAGGTGGATCACTTCTGACTCTCTGTGGAGGTTATTTGAATGAATCCACTGTATAGCTTAACCTTTTTGGTTAAGCTGCTAGATGGTGACTCACAAGAGCYGGTGTTTAGTCTCAGGCTTTGCTGTGTGCCTCCTAAATGACCCTCTGCGACATTCTCTGGTCTGTGATGATGAAGATGGGAGAGATCCCCCATCTCGCGTGGTTGTGAAATTGCTCTGCTCTGTTTAGACACACGGTTCTCGGTTTTGTGTCTGACTTTATTTAGCCATTGCACATGGCAAGGTTAGAGCCAGCTGTTCTGTGAGTGGCAGAYGCTTATTATAAATTAACAGAAAAATACATAAGTAAGAAAATACAATTGATGTATGAGAATATAGCTTCTCTGCGGTAGTTTGAAGACACCGTAATTCAGTTATCCTYGAGATCCTACCTAGATCATGGTAGGCTACCTGCAAACTTTTAAAATAGAAGTTTAAAGAGTTTAGTCTGTTGGCCCCAATGTGTGTGTGTTTGGGGAAAATCTCATTGCATACACACTGGCGTAGGTTCCTCCCTTTTCTTTTAGTGTAGCTGATAAAATGAGAGTAATGGTGGTTTTAGCTTACAGGAATTCAAACCCTAAAAACATACTACAAACAAGAAAAAAAATGCTTTGAGTTCCCTATGTGAAGTGCACAGGACGTAGGAGTGGAGATCCAGGAAGGATCCTTGTCTGCAGGTTCACGGCAGGGATCCTTGTTTTCAGGGGAGTGTAGCCCTTATGAAAGGATCAAGGAGCTCAAAACTCTCAGCAGTCTCAAGTGTGCTGAACCCTAGAAATTACGGACATTTGTTCTGAGTGAGCGCTAACATTGCATATGCTGATGGCAGTGATGGCCAACTTCATGCTCGCCTTTCTGACACTGACGCTCTGGGGTCCTCAGATCGAAGACTGAACAAAACCACCAGCAGATGAAACACTTGTGGACAAATGCTGACCTTGTGGAAGTGCGCGGGCTGTCTGCCCCAGCCTTTCAGCCTCTGTGCAGGAGGGACTCGTGGCCCCTCTCTTCAGGAGCGTCAGCAGCATTGATGAGAGCCGAGACTTGTCTAGAAAGGCTCCCTTTCTAATCAGAGCAGGAGGAAAGGTTTCCCCAAGGGTCTGTTCAGAACAGGAGCTGATAAAGATCCAGAAGGTGATTTCACTCGTCTGTCCATTGATCACAGGCAACCTAGGGAGACCAGACCAAACATAGACATGTAGGCTGTGTCCCAAGGTTATGCGATACAAATACTCTTGCTTAGAAGAAGGTGGTGGTTTTTTTTTTTTTTTTTTTTTTTTTTTTTTTTTTTTTTTTTTTTTTTTTTTTTTTTTTTTTACTCCTCTTGATTATGTGGTCAGTGTGTTTAATTCCTTTCTCTGCTGCATTATGAAGTGGGATAAAATCTCAGTCTCCCTTGCTTTCAAGGGTATTTCCTGCGTCTCCCTTCCTCCCAAATGCCCCATTTCTTCTTGCCTTATGGTTTGAATATGTTGGAATAGGACTGGGGCGGTGTGTGAAACTGCTAATACGCAGCAGCATTTAGGAGGATCAGGGATCCGTGGTCCAGAATGCGAATATATGCTTTAAAAATGTTCCACTGAGTAGGAAAGGAGAGAGGATTAAAGCTTCACTTCCTTTTTATTTTTATGAGCCTAAGTTATTTGTCAGTTGGAAACATGATAAATTAGACAAACATTATTCTTTTCCTCCTCCAGGTTGGATGTTCTGCTTTGCGTTTTACAGTGCAATGAATAACTAAGCTTCATTATCACCAAGCTGTCAGCACTGAAAAGCTATTGCAAAGCTCTTTGCCTGGTTAATTGAATTGAGTGTGCTGTGCACCTAATTCATCGTTCTGTGCATTTGTCATTCAGTGTGTGAATGGCAACAAAAGATTGCCATTGACTTTGATTGGAACATTGCTGTTGCCTGGTGTTCACAGTTCTCTTTTCAAAGCTTTACCAGCATTGGGTATCTGCATTGTACAGTCTTGAAAATGGTATCATGAAATAAGTACACCAGGGACCATTTCATCATCTCAATTACATGATTGAAAGATGTGGGGAGATGCAAAGCCACTGAGGTTAAGAATGCCATGATGTATAAATAGCCTTGGATAAGTGTAAGCATCAAATTGAGTGCAGATGGGTTTGTGGACTTTGCAAGCGGCTTRCTTAAGAATGTCTACACCATACACCCAATCATGCATCCATCATGGTAAAACTTCAGTGTTTGTCAGCAGTTCTGAATTGTAATAAAAATACCTAATTCGTACATAATATTTTGCATGAATTACTGAAGTGCTTTGTTGCAAAGGATGGCATTGTTTTTCCTGTCTTAACATCTAGAAAAACTGTGGCACAGAAAGCCCTGGTCATAAAGCAGGTCAGATGGGAGCTGGGGAGAAAACCTGCTTTTGAGGCAGCTCTGTTCCCGTGCCTGGGCAAGGATGAAAGTGCTCAGTTTCCCAAGGAGCATCATGGTATGGAGGTTTCCTTATGGAGCTTCTCCCTACAGTAGCTGGTAGTAGAAAGTAAGCCGTCGGACAGAGACAGTGCGATCTGCTCAGGGACTTTCCTCATCTTGGGAATTGGTGCAGGGTCCTTCCCCGCTGCCTCCCCCTCTGAAGTCGGGTGTGGAAGCCCTG
This sequence comes from Phoebastria nigripes, assembly GCA_035582835.1. NCBI lineage: Eukaryota > Metazoa > Chordata > Aves > Procellariiformes > Diomedeidae > Phoebastria > Phoebastria nigripes. Next base: position 740,660 of record JAYKAV010000211.1, read on the forward strand.
CCTGGCATTCCTGCATGCTTGGAGACTACCTGGAGCTGCTGCTTCATGCTCTCTGCGTTGGCCATTACTGGGTTCACTGAGTTATGGGTCTGCAAGTGAAGGCTGGGGGGTCTAAAGGTATGGCAATGCCTGGGCCTCCGCCTGGCGCAAGCAGCGTTCCCAGCCTTGTGACAAGGTAATGTTCCCGTCAGCCGCACTAGGGAGAAACGAGGTGGGATGCAGACAACTTTTTGGTGTAAGTCTGGATCACTGACTCGTGCCGTGCCGAGGTTTCATTTCTCACCTCAAGATTAAATCTGAGATTTAATCTTTATTTTTGCAGTGACTTAGTCTTCCCAGTGCTTTTGGCAAAATGGTTAGCTTTGATGTTGGTCTTAGCCAGACGCTCTCATGAGATGAAATGCTGCCCATCCCAAACTTCCCCTGCGGTTCTATTTAGCAAAGGAATTTTTTGAGTAGGGTCTTTGAGTTGCCACTTTCAAGTGGTGAGTGTAACCCTGAATTTATAAAGCCTCTAAGTCACCATCAGTCACGCGTTCTTTTAGTACGTGACCGCCTTTTCCCAGACTGGAGAAATAAAATGGAAGAGGGGTGGAGTCAGCCTTTGAAGTCTCTATAAATGGGCCATGGTCATCTCCAACTTAGATTTGGGGTGAGGGTCACAGCTGTAGAGGGATAGGTTTGGATTAGACTTTACTGAGAGATGCTGCTTCGAGGCTAAAGCCTGCAAAGATGTATTCCTTCTGCAGTCTTGTTTTCAAAGACATTGGGGTAACACAGCAAGAGGAAGGTCTTTTCACAAGGCTCCAATCCATCTAAAATTGCTCTTGCTGGGGTTTTAATTCGACTTGTGAATAAAGGGACGTGCTCCAGCAGCTGGGGTTGAATATAGAAGCATATGAAATTTAAGAGTTGCAGCTCTGAAGATTTAGGGTAATAGCTTTGATGCTTTTCTAAAATGTGTTATTTTTAAGCATCAATAGCAAGAAATGATCTGAGCAAAAGGAACCTGTTGATATATAGGCAGTATAGACTGCATAGGTAGGAAAAATTATATGGAAGGAGAGGGGCAAACAAAAAAAAAAAAGGTGAAAAAGGAAATGATAGGAAACCAGTATAGTAGCACTTCATGAGCAGTTCTTCAATAATTTAGGGAAGGTTATACCTGTTCTAACTCAGCATTAAAATAAAAATCATGGGGTAAGTTCTGAGTTGTAACATTCCCCTGTGGTTAGTAGCAAAGTTTATTCCAACAAGCTAATGGGTTTTTTTAAAGATATCTTTGATCTCCTAAAGTCAAACTCATGGCTAGTTTAAAGTTTTATGGCTGTCTGAGGTACCAATTTTAATTTTCAGTGTATTTCCATACTGTGTAATTTTTATGGCTACACTAGAATTACTGATGTTTGTGCATACTTACCAAGTTATTTAAATATCCTGGTGACTCTCARCCCAAAACACACACACATGCTCTCCTGGGAAGTGCCTGCTACTCGCATACAGTTGACTCATGTGGTATATATTGCAGAACAAATTTGAAGCACAAGCTGAGAACTGAGGCCCTATGCTGAGTGACTAAGATAAATTACGAAAGTTATGTTATTTCTTAGCCTACAGACAGGAAACTCTGAAGTCAGTGAACCTTAGGAAAGATCAACAAATGCAAGATGCTCTTTGTAATTTTCTTTCTGCATTGTTTTCAGTGTTTTGTTTCCTTATTTCTTCTGGTTTTGGTTTTTTGCTTTGTGTCCTCACTCCGTGTTATAGCCCCAGGCCACTGCCCAGCTACCTTGGTGAAAGGCAGTGGGAGAAGATAAAAGCTTGGGACACTTCTTTTCCTTCATCTTTATCTTACTGTGCTCTGTTGGGATGCAGAAGAGTTCCCACTAAACCCAGGGAACAGCCACCTATGATGAGAGGAGTAATGAAGCATTCAGCTCAGGCATGGACAACATCATAGTGGGACGCCTAAGGAAAAGCTTTTCCTTTTTGAAATGAGCTTGCAGGTGTGGGAAGTGGGTGCCACCTCAGTGCCCAGTGTGCTGCAAGCCCCGCTCCACAGCCCAGCTCTCAAACGGAGAATCAGGGGCTGTGGATACAGGGACAGGGACAGTTCCTTCTGCAGAGGGAGGCCTCCTGTGATGATTGCTGAGCTCCAGGTCTGGTAGAAAACCCTGTAGAAAGGATTCTGGTCCGCTCTGATTTCTGTGGTGATGAAAGAGCCTGCATGTCCCATCCCTGGAAACCTTCAAGGTCAGGTTGGATGGGGCTCTGAGTGACCTGATCTAGTTGAAGATGTCCCTGCTCATTGCAGGGGGATTGGACTAGATGACCTTTAAAGGTCCCCTCCAACCCAAACTATTCTATGATTCCATGTCAAGTCTTCAAAGTGCTGCTGCCTGCTTTCCTTCACCTGTGATCAGGCGAGGGATTCCTCCCAGAGGGGTGCCTTTGGAGAAAGGCCCCTTTAAATGGCTTTTCTTTTTCTTTCAAGGTCCACATTTAGAAAAAGTAAAAAGAAATGCTTGAATGTGTTTTTAAAGTCTCATTTAAAATAAATGACCACTAGCTGTTTTGTGTAATTGGTGAACTTGAGATCTCTTGTGTGACTTAGGTAGATACGAAGTAATATTGGAGTGTTTCTGTCAAATAGATCATAATAGTGAATGTGGCACGGGAATCCTTGTTCCTTTATTTAATCATCATATGAAAAATCCCCAAACTCCAAATTAGTCTGTCTAGTAATGCTAGTTAAAAAGCAGGATAAATTTTCATTCTCACTTTCATGAAAAATTTCATTTCCCGTACAAATTTCTGAATCTGGACCTTTCCAAAGAAATACAATTATTAATATCTCAATGAAAGAATTGAGCTGATGTCTAACTAATAACCTTTCAATGCTGCTGGGAACATAGTTCATATTTTTAATTTTATATGATGTCAGCAACCACTTATGGTGGCTGGCAGTGACTGATACCTGCCACATACTGTGGGCGAGCCCAGGAACACTTCAGAGACCAGCTAGGATTTTCAAAACCAGCTGTAAGAGTTTTTTGACTCCTGGGCACTAAGGAAAAAAAATGTGCTTTATGAACTAAGCCCATCCACAGTGCTTGTTTCCCAGGCTGCCTCATTTATTCAATAATTTGAGACAGTGTTGGATTAAATTTCATCTTCCAAGCCCTGTCTGCTGAAGCTGCTCGCCAGCACTGTCATTTATCAAGGGCGCTACATGCTATCCTCGGTTTGATCGCTGCTTCTCTGGAAACCACTAACCGAGGGTGAGAGAGCATAAAGAAACCAAAAAAAAAAAAAAAAGAGTGAGAGAGAAAGAAAGAAAAGAATCGGCATTTCTTCTTGGAGGTGAGGAGTCCCTGGCTAATCTGCTGAGCCCCAGTCTCCAGAAGCTGACCCCTAACCTGGAGTCCTGTCAAAACCGAGTTCTTTCCTAATGAAATACTGAAGGAGGAGTAAATTTACAGCTTGCTCAGGGAGAACAAGAAGCCTTTCTGTGACTGTCTATGCTGGACCCGCGCTCTCTCTCTCTGTTTCTGATTTTTTTGTTTTGGATGCCTCTCCAAACAATCATTTAAGATAAACAACATGAGCAGGAAAGCCTAGCCAAGTGGCTGAAATTACTGAACCTTTGAAGACTAAACACATGCAGGATCAATCTCCTCTGTAGCTGTAGCCTTTCCTACTGAAATGGGATCATTTCTTGCTGCTACAGTAAAATTTTCTGGAAATCCCACAAGGCCTCCCTGAAAGACTGATAATCCTTACCTGCAGCAAACTGTAATGTGTTTTCCCTCGACCAAACTTTCAAGCCTTCCTTGTTGGGCTGCATTTCTTTTTCTTACCGGTTTAGGAAAGGGTATGGATTAGCCTAAATAACTCATGGGGTCATCCAGAAGTTGTTAAAGCTACTGATGTCTTTGAAAGCCTTGTTGTCGGAAGCAGCCACAGTTTGTGCACGGCTTGGCTGGTAGTTGGCTCCGCTGTTACTACCAGTAACTTCAGTAATTGCACAAGGAATCTTCCTGTAGCGACCTTCATCTGCACTTGCCCAGATAATTTTCAAATTCATAAAGAGACTCTCTTTAGCCAGGTCACATACATGCGTTTGCCAGCCTCTTGTGCACCTGGTTTGGGAAGTGTTGCTGCTGTGGCATATGTGTAGTTATAGTAATGGCATGGGAAGAGCTGAGCATTTAATTCCAGCGTTGGCTTTGTACAGAGGATTTGCCGCCATGCTCCGCAGTGGCTCCTGAGATACCGTGCAGTGATGCTCGTGAATCAGCATGTCACTAGTGACTCAAACTGAGCTGAACTGGATGCTGCTACTGCCTGCTGAGACAGGAGGTCTAGCTGGGAGGTAGAAGCACCGGGTGTTCTACCCGGTCACAGCTGCTGGTGCACGGCCGTGAGCAACCTGCTTCAGATCCTTCTGCTCCACTTCCTGTGGTGGCATGTTTTAGGTGGAGGGTGCCACCAGTATCCAAAATAATTGTGATTGCACCTTAAGTCAGCAAAGTCCTTGGCTGTCTCTCACTGGGAATGCTGCGATACCACCGTTGCTGCCTCAGTTTCCTTTTCTGAGACAATCTGAGAAGCAGCAAGGCTCCACAATAGTGCTGTATTGCTGCCCAGAAGCTAGAATCAGAGGTTTGTTAGCGGTGTCTTCGTTTAAATGCCACGCGTGTTGAAACTCATATTAAAAAGCATATTTATCTATTAGGTGAACCTACATGTGTTTGTCCATCCTGATTCTGCAGTTGGTGATGTATCCCTGCTGTATTAGGAGTTGTTGCAGCAAGTGTGTGTTTGTGTGTGCTTTTGGCCATCCACAAACCCTGTTTTATTCAGCTGAACTGCAGTTTTCTTACTCTCAGCGCTATTCAGCATTACTGTGCCTGAGATTGACTTTCTGCAGCAGCTAAAAGATTTCAGCCAGCTGTGTCTCACCTATACTGGTCAGATAGGTGTTGGTCTGCCTCTCGAGGCACTGTTCTTCTTCCAGTAACTTGTGTCTGTGGTGTTTTCACATTTCCTTCCTGAGCAGGTTCATCCCTCAGCCTTACAGCAAGTTTTTTTGCTGGATGCTAAATCCTGGGTGTCTCCCCCTCAGTCTGAATCGCTGCAGAACGTATGTATAAATTTTGAGATTTGGTCACTTTGTGCATAGGCAAAGAGAGGTCTGTTCCAGGCATCATCTGCTGTCTAGAAAGCACTGTCTAAACAGATCAAAGGAAGCATTGCAATGTTAAGACTTGGCCACAGTCCCAATCCCTTATGGTCTTCAAGCCCATCCTCCTGGAGCAGCTGCTTGTGGAGCTTCCACCAGGTGCCTACAACGAGGATTTGACACGATGCCACTTGGCACTCAGCCCCCAGCATTATGGGCTAGAGAAAGCAGCAGAGGCTTACTCCTGCTAGAGCAGACGCTTTCCAGGTACTCTTTCCTTGATCCCTCTGTCTGTCTTTTTTTATCCCAAAGAGCAGGAAAATCATGATAGAATTAAAATGGGATTTGCTTGCTGCAAAATCCTTAGCAGCTGTCTCCTCGAAAGCTGTGTGTTTTAGCAACCCTCCTATGAGGGTCCAAGAGGTTGGTGGTGAGGTGCAATGGTTGCTTTTTGATGAGATAAGGACTCATCGTATCCCTCTCTCCTTTCTCTTTACGCTGGCAACTTCCATGCTCTGATTTCCATAAGAGGATCCTAGGTGGGTTAAACAAAAACCACGTCAAGCATTTCTGTTCTTCATAAGTTTGCAATAAAGAACAGAAATTCCTTATCAATTATCCTTATCTTGGAAGCTAAGGATAGCAAATGGAGAATGAAGACAGAGGGATCATATTGATCACATTGGATCAGATCAAGTATCTGTCTAGCCTCGGTTCTTGTCTCTGATAGTGGCCGGGAGCTGATGCCTATAGAAAAGTGTGAGTAAAAAGGCAAGTGCGTAGTAATGCTTCTGACTCCTCTGCCAGCCTGCATCCAGCAAGCTATGTCTCAGGCATGTCCTTAGCTGTGAGCTGATTTCTTTCCATTCTGTAGCCCTCAATGGATTTTTCTGTGACTTGGTCYAACCCTTTTTAAATCTGTGAAAAATTTGGTCAAGTGCAGCATCCTTGGCATGGTGTTACAGTGCAACATCCATGGCAAGCTGTTACACGGCTTAACTATACGCTATATGAAAGCACAGTTTTCTGCCATAGACTCTGTGATCTTGGTCAAGGCATTTTGTTTCCCTGTATGTGAAATGGGGATTGCATGTTCCTGTTTCACAGGGAATTGGGAGGATAATATTTATAGGTTGTTCAGATACTAGGGCTGTGAGATTCATAGAAACATACATAATAAATTAAGCAATTTGTTCTTAATCTGATTCCTTTCTGGCTTCCAACAGACCAAGCCATAAAACCATGCTGCCTTTCTTTTAATTTTTTTAATCGAGTTTCTCTTTATCATGAAGAAAAGAAAAAAGCATAGGCAGATTTCTGTTGTCTTTATTGTACCTAATATTTGTGCTGGACTGTCTCTTAATGTGGGTTTTCCAGTGTTTGAAATACAGGGTGCTATTGTACCTTTCATGGGATATCATTAATAAAAACTGTAGTAGAATACTAAATGTCAGCTTTGTGAGCAGGGTGCCTGACAGCTGCTAACTAACCCAGCAGACGATACTTCAGTTGAGGTCATCTTCAAGTAATGTGAGCTTTTAGCTCTGAGTCAAAGAGCACTGAGACTCTTTAATGAGAGGCACAGGCCACCTGAGAGTTCCTGGGTTCAGCAAGAATACACAGTCCTCATCACGTTCAAACACGAGACTCCTCCATAACAGAGTTCAAAAAAAAGTCTGGTGTTTCACTGATTAAAGAGTCTGAACGTCTCTCCTTCCCGTGGCCGGCTCAGGCTGTAATGCTTATCTCCAGAAAGAAGAAAAGAAAGAGGAGGAGAGAAATAAATGCTTTCTTGGTGTCGGGTCTGTCCTGGTAGATAGAACATTCTTCAGGGTGGGTGACACTCGGTGAAATGGTTTCAAAATGATTGAGTGCGTTCCTGAATTTCAGTGGGGCTTTTAATTAGTTTAAAAAAAAAAAAAAAAGCTACAAGTATTCATGCTATGAAACGTGAAGCTGTTGCCCTCTCTGCTCTGTTCATGCAGAGCAGAAACTCTGAAAGGGCTGATTTATCCATGCCTTCTATTTTTGTCTAAAAATGAGAAGGCATTCATGCACCTTTTCATTTGTAACTTTATGGCACTCCACGTTTGTGGCAGAAATTAGATCATCTAATTGATTTATAGTCAATCAGTGACTGTAAATCCCTTGCATTCCTCATGAGCAATTTATAGAGGTCTGAGAGTTCACCTCCTGAGCTGCGGTGTAGGCTGCAGCCTGGCCCAGAGACTCAGTGGCCACAATGTGGGATTAAAACTGGTTAAAACCACTGGACTTGCTATTCTCTAATGTTTCAGATTGCAGGAAGGTGTTAGCTCTTTAGTGGAAGTGGGTGGCTGATGAGAGCAGTTTCCAAACAGAAGCGAATGCCTGTAGACTGTGAAATCCGAAATGATCTGATATTGCAGGTGATGGACCAGTTGTGGTCAGGGCTGGGAGCTGCATCGATGGGAAGCATCAGTGTACAAGTGATAGTAATGCTTCATTTTAGCTCTGTGTTTATTTAGCCCAATCTAGCTGCAATAATAGGAGGTGGAGGTTTCACCCTGGTTCTTCTTGTTCCTGTTTGCGATTAAGATTTGGGAATGTGGATATAAAGGTGATATGAATTGTTTATGTTTGTTGCTAGTAGTGCATCTAATTATGTTATTTGAAGCCCTTGTTATTGCTTCAGTTTTGATCACTTGAACAACCAACAATTTGTTTAGAATTAGGGGTAGTCTCTGCTTCTTCCCAGATCTGCCGTTGGAAAATACTGGAAGAAGCAAATTACACCCCCAACCCCCAAACAACCTCAAACTCATCACTTTCTGGAAAAAGAAACAGGGAAAAGGAATACACATGCACTGGTGTACCAGCGAGCATCAGTTTTGGATCCAGCCACACAGATGGGTTTGGTTGCTTCATGTTCATCCCCCGTTACCAGTTATATCTTGTGAATTTCCAAGTGAAGCCCAGTTATCATCATCTGCACACAAAGCCCCATAACCCTTAGTTATTAATTCCTTCTTCCCACTGACCTGGCTCTCCATAAATCTTAGGCCTGGAATCTTTCTTCCTTTCTTCTCCCCCTGCTCCCACCTCTTTCCCTCTTTTTCTCTTTTAAATTAAACACATTCCAGAGAGAGGCCAGGAGCTGTCGGGAAGCTCTGCATTGATGGGGCTTCCTTTGGGATGTGCAGGCTGATGAGACGCCTGCCCGTGCTTCTCCAGCCTGCAGCAATGAGTAAGGGGAGACATCAGCCTGCGGCATCTAGCACTCCCCTTTTTGTTCCAGAACCACTTCTGCATTCCTAGTTCACTAGCAGAAAGGCAGTAAGTAGGTGAGAGTCCATGTAGACAACAGTCAAGAATAGGATTGCTGGAGATCTAAGGGACAAATATATCAGTAAGCTTCAGAGTAAGCTACACAATACTGCCAGGGTCCCTGGGCTGTGATCAGACAACTTGCCTTTACCATGCTTGCTGTTGCTGCAGTGGTATCTATCTAGACAGACGCTAAATTGAATTATTTTCTGGTTCACACAAAACTGAAGGGGATTGATTTTACATGGAATGAAATATCTGAAGCTGTGTATAGCTGAGGCTTTATCTGTGCTGAGGACAGCAGAGCCCTTATTTCTGTTGTCTGTGTGCCCATCATGCAGCCCTGTGTTTAACTTGTCATTCTCTATAATGCGAGGACCTTTTCTTCAGAACTAGTGCTTATCTAGGCATTCTTCATCCTGTGAAGATGCAATTGGTCTAACTTGTGATTCTTGCTCATCTTGAAAGTCATTCTCTTTATTCAGGCAACTTCTCCGATTTAAAAATCTGCATTTTTGCCTCAGGTTATGCTGTGGATTCTTTCTTACTGTATTGTTTTGTTCAATACAAACATTAACATTTGCTCGTTACCATGTTACTAATTTTTCTATTTGTGTAAGTTTTCCATTTTGTACTAGAGTTTGTTCTTTATTTTCACTGTTCCTAAAACACAGAGCAGAACCTGAATTGAGGTGGAGCCCTATGGAGCCTCATTCAGTACATCCTTTCACTTTTGACAGGAAACCTTTGATAGCTGCTGAGTGATTCTGTGATCAGTTTGCCAATGTCCCCTGTAGCAGATTCGTGCAGACTCTGCATCCTTAGTTGCCTTACAAAAATGTCACAAAAAAACTAGGACTAAAGCCATACCAAAATTAAGATATGTGCAAACTGCTATTTTGACTCTGTCCTCAAGGGGCCTGGTATTTCATCACAGAAGGAAATTAGATTAGTTTGACTTGATTTGTTCTCGACAGATATATGTTGGCTGTTAAGTGATTTGATTGTTATCTTCCAGGTGCTTACAAATAGTCTGATTATTTATTGCTGCATTTTTCTGGTTATTGATATAAAAATGGCTGGCTTCTGTTTTCCCTTTTTAAAGATAAGCATCACACTTCCACTCTGCCCAGATTCCTGGTCTTGCATTGTCCTCCAGAAGTTCTTGAACGTGTTCACCAGTGGCTCACCAGAAGACTCTCTAAGTGCTCTCAAGATACTGTGGCTCGGGTAATCAGAAACTTAGAAATCACCTTGATGAGTGAATAAGTAACAAGATTTTGTCCTTTGGATGGTATGTTTGTGAGTGACACATCGTAAAACCTCTCTGAAAATAGGGAAACCTTTTCATTTTTTAACTTAATAGCACTACCTTGATCATCCCCAGAAACTCAGTCTCCCAGCTGGGTGAGTCTGTACCAATGTGGTTTCCCCCCACACACTAGAAGAAAGTGTAAAAGGACCTGGGAAAGTGGAAAAAAGATCTTAAGGACACTGATTGAAGTCAATCCAAGTATGGCAAGAGAAAGCCCTGGGGTTATATGTACTGGAGGCCCAGCTAAGAAATAACGTAGCGAATCAGCGGATATCCTACCTATTAATTTTGCACTTTGTGTTTGGGTTTACTGGATTCTTTTTACTGTAGTGCTTTAACACAATAACTGGTGTAAAACATTTTAACTTTCTCAAAGAAGTCCAAATACTTTTAACAGATGACTTGATCTTTCGTGCCAATGAGCGTATGCTTTAGTCTCTGTGCAATTTCCCTTTGAAAGAGTGCCCAGTCCTGCATGATAACAGCTGAAGGCACAAAGTAATTTGATCAAAATTTTCAGACATCTTGAGGGATCTAAGGTTTGTCCCAGCAAGAAGAACCACTTTTCACCTTTCCCTCACTTCTGCCTGTTAAAAATCTGTAAGGAAGAAGGAAAAAAACCAACCCTTAATTTATATTTAGAAGCTGACTTTTCTCTTTGAATCCCTTTCTGGCTCAGCCAAACTCGGAGCCCAGGCTGACAGCTGTGAGTTTGTACCATCGATTTCCATGTAAATGTTCCTCAGATAATTACCTGAGGGACCACGTTTCAAACCGCAATGTGTGGCCTGCAGCCAAGGCGATAGAGATCTGGCATTGTGTGGGAAGAAGGGTCAGTGCAAATCAAACACGAGCCCCATTCCCACATGAAAAGGAAATAAAACCTCCACGTGCAGGCATGTGGAGAAGCTTCTCGTTAGTCCCTTAACTAAACATAACCAAGCAGGAAAAATAATGCTGGCAAGAAAATGCAACTATGTTTATTAGCCATTCGGTGCCCAGCAGGCCTCAAACTCTTCTGCATTGCATTTTTCATTAATGCTGCATTGGAAACCCTAGCTGCCTGTTCGTTTTAAGAGCTGAAAATCTTTTATATGCTGGAGGCATGAATAAAAAGTTGGTAGCAAAGAACATAAAAAGCAAAGGTTAACGTATATCATGTATGTCTGTGAGCTCCTTGGGTGGAAATCTGAAAGCTGGAGTTACGCTACGCTCCCCACACAGTCAATGCAGAAAAATAGGTTCCTCCAGACTGTATGAACTACCTTGGAGGTCTGTCGCAGTGACGTGAGTCACCCGCTCTTTGCCTTTGAGCGTGAAAAGAGGCCAGGGTGACTAGCTTGGACTTAAATGTCTAACTTCCAGGTGCCTAAAGTAGGGCAGGTAAATCCTACACTTGAAACATAGGCAGGGACTGATGTCTGGCAGACAGCAGTGCTTCAGAGGAAATATGCCTGTCTGGGGGGAGCAGGATGTCAGTATATGCCATTGCGTCCTGCTAAGCTATTAAAATCAAAACTGTCAGGAATGGCTCTAAAGACCCCGGTGTGCTGGGCATGTGCTCTTTGTCCAGGACATAAACCCCATTGTCTGGTTTCTTTTCTACCAACAAGARCAAAGGGGTAGACCCAGTTTTCATAGCCAAATTATTTCAGTGGCTTGTTAAACAAGTGTCTCCTGTGGTCTCAGCTGTAATCTTCCTCAATGTCACTGTCAAGACATTGTTGCATTCTGCTGTGTGTGGAATGGCTCTTCGCTRTAATGGGGACCTGCTGGTGTGGTCATAGAGGTGTGCTTGTGTTCAGTGGGCTGCAGGAGGAAGAAAGCTCAAGCAGCACGGTGTTACCTGGCCTAGCTCTCAGGTTTATTCAGCATGCAGTATCACTTGTTCCACCCAGGAAAGTCACAGACCCCAAACTTGGTGAGATGTCCTGTGAGTCAGCTACGAATCCGCCTGGGGAGTGGAAGGCAGGAATTCTTCCCATGTAAAAATTCGAGGCGGTGTAATCTAAACGGCTATATTTAGGCATTTAAACCACAACTAACTGAGTGCCCCCAGTGTAACAGAGCACAAGGAGTGTGAGGAAGTAGCAAAGTATTTGTCCCACACAAAGACTAAATATCCATTATCAGCAATCTCTTTGGCCTGCTTCCTCTGTTGTTTCTTTCCCTCTGGAGATTTGGCAATTGGATTGATTTGCTGCCTGACTCACTGTATTAGATTGAGATACTGAGAATTGCTGACAGTATTAATAAAATTAGCGTTAGGGAGGATGTTTGAACATTTGCCTTTGACGTTTTTAAGGGAGAGAGCTGACATTTAGTCTAAATTAAGAAGTTACTGACTTGCCTTCCCCCGCCCTTCCCCTCCCCAACCAAAGTCTTAGTAGTTTTCATCTTAGTCCAGAATTAAGAATCTTGGATTGCAAGTTTTGGTCTGTCTTTTCGCTGAGAACCTCTGGTTAGTTAAGAAAGCATAGATATTTAACCAAGTTCTTGGGAGAAATATTTTCACAAAACTGTAAGATAAATGTAATACAAATGTCTGTAGCAGTATTGTTTTATGATAGCAAGGATTATTTTTTTCGATCTTAGGTGACATAGAGGTCAAACTGAAATAATGGTCTTAATGTCAAAATCTAAGGACAGGCAAAGATCTAGTTTTTATTTTTCAAGAATGGTTTGCATCATTACTTTTAAATGCAGTTGCCTGGTCTTTAGGTTATGTGATTAACTTTTACTCCCTGTGGGAAATGACTGAATTCAGGAGACATTTGTTTCATGTCGTAACTGCTCTTTGTCTATACATCCTGCATTTCGTTTTCATGTGGTATGGTTTATCCCCAGGTAAAAGCAGCAGGCTTAACTTTGGTTTTGCTCTGGTCTGCAAGAAGATAGCTTTCCAATAGTCATATTATAAGCAATTTTCAGTAGCCCTTAAAGTTTTTGTTCAGGTGTTTGTTGCTTTGAGATCTTTGCCTAAGGAGTGTAGCTGCCTAATGTCACTGCAAGCCTTCTTTAAGGTTCCCTTTCCGTAACCCTTGCAGCAAGCGTTGGAGCTGCTGCTACTGGTCAGTGTCCACATAAAATGTGAAAGCATTTGAAAGATGTTCCAGGTGTTAACACCTGTTTGGAAGTTGCATCCTTTCAAAGGACAGGGCAAACGACTGCAGTTTAAGAAAGTGCTGCTCTGCTACAGAGCAAGTGCACTGCTGAAGTCACCTCCCTCTCCTGCCTGTCTCCCTGCCAGCCTGTTCCCTTGGCTGGTGGGAATATAAGCTTTTGGGGTTGGAACTGGCCTTACTTTGTGCATGTATTGTTTTGAGGCCATATATGCAGGCTATACGCTGTTATTAGCAGAACTAGTTACTCTTCAGTGGATTTTTATGTAGGGGAATCGCTGGTTGTGCTCAAACAGAAAGCCTGTGCCAGTCATAGCTGTACATGTATGTGGTTGAATTCCTGCTACCTTTAATGAAGGGTGAGTGCCAGAATCTAAAGAACTTTTCCTGCTCCTCTATAGACAGCATTACTTGTTCTGTCCGACAAAGGGTTGCTATTCTCTTATTCATTTTTTCCCTTTCTCCTTCTCTGACTGCAAAAAGTATAAATGATTTTAGCGCAGAATTTTTGGAAGGTTTTCTCCCCCTCCCCCATTTCCTGAAAAGCTTGCATACAGAGTGAGACGCTCATAAGCTTTTCCGAGATAAGAACTTAATTTATTTACGCTTCATTGTTCCAGTCATGGCTACAGACTGGTTTGGAAATTTGCTGTTCCAACTTTAACAGGTCACTGCATGGAAAGGAGCAGCTGGATTTTCCTCCAGAGCAGCCGTCAGCTGTTGGAAATCTCTTGATACTTCCCTGGCTTCTCCAGATTCAGCATTAACTTCTCCTTCCTGTAACAGGAATTATGCTACGTGCTGTACACTCTTTAGGTAGCAAAAGGAGTAAAGTATAGGAAACGAATACGGCATTGATAGCAGTTTCTGGTGGGGCTGGCAGAGGCCACACCATTGCTCTGACTCCTTTTCACCTTCATAAGGACAAAGTGTAACAGAACAACACTCTCCAACTCCAGCATGTCACAATGTTTCTGAAGTAACTTACCTGGCTCAAGCAAGTAGACAGTGAGTTCAAAGTCAAGAATTGCAAACTCTTCTGCATGCTATTACATTGCTTTTCCTTCTCACCTCTTCCCCTCTTATTAAAAGAGCCTCCTCCATTACATAGTCCACTGTTCCAGTCAGATAGCTGAGGTATGAAGGCAGCAGCCCCATTTCTCATCTCACACTGACTATATGGCAGCGTAATTCTGCTGGCTTCGATGAAGTTAGTCCCTATTTATGCAGTTAGAATGACCCATATGTTAAACCTGTATGATGACATATGTAGGATATGTAATATAGCCAAGTAACTTTGCCATGAGAACAGTATTTCAGTGTTGCTTGACTTTCTTTAGAATACAATGGTGAAAACATCATATTGCATTAAGTAGTACTTAATTAATGTAAGCCGTGAGAGAGAAATTCAAGCAACTTGCTCCTTTGATCTGGATGTTTTACTGAGAACTAAGTCAGAGTGGCATAACTGGTGACTTTTTTGAGAAGTTGAGCTGTTGGTTGCCTCTATTCTAGACTCAATGGTGCTTACTGAGATTTTTCCTTCAACAGCAGCTAAAAAAATTTGAAAACAGGTTTTCTGCTTGATCTTTCCCRTTCTTTTTATCAGAGCCCTCGTCAGAGTGCTTCTTGCTATGAACTTTGCACTGTAATTTGTCGGTCTTGAATGTCTCAAAAGGCTGTGGGCAAAGCTGTGATACAGAAACTGCAAAATGCAGGAGTGTCCCAAGGCGAACAGTGCTGTAGGCTACTGTCAGCTTACAGTTTTTAAACTTTGCAGGGATTTGATTGATGGACGTTTTGCATATAGTCACAATCAATATAAATTTTTCATATAACTAAAACTCGTTATGGGAAGAGAATTAAGTGAGAAGGGGAAAGAAAAGGGAAAAAACCCATACCGTTACCACTGCTGGTTAGCAGAACTTGCAATTTATGACCTGTGAAAAACATGGGGAAATAACTGAAAGTCAGGAGGGAAGAGTTACTAGCCATGACATCATTAACTCAGTTAATATAAAACTTTATATTTATACACTCACAATGGGAGACTTGTCTGTTGAGCTGATGGTAAAAGGGGATGGATCCTGCCTTGGTGTAAATTGGCATGGTTCCACCTTGGACGTGTCAAAATATTTGCTGGCCTTTTGTGTGGTTTTGTCCAGGCCAGGAGATCCTCCGTTCTGCGAGGCAAGCGTGACCTTTTGCTCTTAGCCTTTCAGGTTAAGATACAAGAGAGAGGACGTAAAATTTGTTGCTAGCCATATAGATTGCAAGTAGCTTGAAGAAACTCAAGATGAAGTTTCCAGATTCTTTTGATGCATTGTTGACTGTTTTCAGGCACTTTGTCTCTTTCCTATATTCTGAACTCTGAGCTGTTCATTAAAAGGGAAGAAAGAAAAAGCAGTTTCCTCTAGTTAAGGCACTTAATCATGTTTCTGAGATCCACAAATGCAACCCCCTGAATGGCCTGTTGAATTTGAGACTCTTAGCTCTCCCTGGAGGATATTAGGGGATCATCGTTCACACATCTAGCTTCTGTAATGATGAGTGGGATTATTAGGGAAAATCCCTTTGTGCATCGGTGAATCTAAAATCGTGTGGTTCTTTTGCCTATGCATTTAGACTCCAATTCACAAAATAAAACAGCTGGACTAGTATAGGCAAGGCCAAGTTATCTGGGGGAGGGGTAGGTTATATTTTGCTAGCAAAGCAGTCATAGCTTGGGCAGCATTTTGTGGTTTGTCCGAATCTGAGGTCGTCTTGGTTTATGTAGGGGAGGGTCGTCACAAAAAATGTTCTGAATAATGATTGTTTTTAAAGTTCRTGTCAATGTTCTCGTATGATGTGTGACTTCGTGGTACAACTTTCATTCTGAAATTTTTCACAGTGTGCTCAGAACCCCCCATGTCCTGGCCAATGCTAAACATAATCGCTTGTTAATTGAAAAATGATGAGGGAAATTGGTAGCCCTCTATAGAATGAAATATTCCATGGACATCTGGTGTTAGATGTATGTATCCAAGGGGTGTGAAATAAGAAAGCAATTGTCTGTGTCCCCCGGGAACTGTAACCCTGTCAGTAATATTTTTTTTCAGGGAATGTAGCGGGGAAGGGTGCCTTCACTTTTGAAAAGTATGGGCAGCGTTAGTATTGAGGTAGAGGATTCTCCTACATACACTGTGAGTGAGCGAGAGTTGAGGACACATTGTCTTATGCAAAGGCTGATGTAAATGGAGCAATCTGTCCCATCTAAATGTAAACAGGAGGTGGCTGGGCAGGTATTTCAGCCACTGACTAACTGAAACATCAGCTGAGCTTCAGAGATTAAAAAAATGTAATTTACTCTCCTGTAAGCAGAATGAGAATTCCATATGCATTCCCATGCCATGATTTTGAGTTAATCTTCCACTGGCTTGTGATTTCTGAGGAGCTATAGATTGAATCCAGGCATGCTAGCTAGCTAAGTCTAATTTCCGAGTGGGGGGTATTTTTTTTTCTTTAATATTTCTTTTTTCCTTTCAAATTCCTTCAATACCAAAGGACAAATGGATTCTCGGGCACTAATTTAAAATACTGCTACTAATAATAACAACCTAACGTGTGCTATTTGCCAAAAGTTGAGAATCGGCAATGATGAAAGATGAAACTGCCCCAAGTTTCTTGGCAAAAGCGATGTAGGCAAATATTTCAAAGGTCATTTCAGTTTTGAAATTTGCTTCCTTAGAGATTGTGCTGTGGTAACGTTTGCCTTCTAGATATTATCAGAGAAGCACTGGAATTTCATAGTAACTGAAATTAAAGAATTTTAGGATGTAGAGTCTGGTTGTTAAAGATATCCCCTGTCCTGCTGTTCTCATTAGCCTTGCTAGTCTTACAGGCATTTGCTGATCAGTCCAGTTCTAGCCTTTCTCAGTCAACGTGTTACATTGCAAGTTCAGAATGATTTGGTTGTCCCCATTCACTGATAACACGCTTGACTCTTGTCCTATTTGTCATGTTGGCCCTTCAATCAGCTTTTGTGTTTTTAAATTTAAAAAAAAAAAACCAACCAAAAACCCCAAACATAAACCTAACTTTGCTTGTGTACTAATTGACTTTGCAAGTTAAATAGCGCTCTGTTATTTAACAGCAATGCTTCAGTAGCACCATGAGATCACTCAGACCAGGGCCCTGTATAAGCGTTGAACAAACTCACAGATACAGCAGGACCTGCCAGATGGCAGCTTCTGCAGCCCTAAACATTCCCTTTTTTGCATGGGAATAATGGAGACCTTGAAGAAGTGCTGCATTGATAGATTTGGCGAAATGTGTCTTATGTAAGGAACAGTTACTAACAGCTGAAAACTTTTTTCTCCCAGCCTTATTTCTTCTCTCTATAGCAGGACTACCAAACTGGTGTTTTCTGAGATCAGCTGAGTATCTGCCTTGAGGTCTGCTTATTTTTACCATGCTTCATTGGGTAAGCCTGCTGCCAAATGTGCTTGCCCCTGGCACTGTGTGCCACCTTCACTGATGGCATGGGAGCTGCTATCCCAAAAGACTGGAARAGTGGGCTGCAATGTGGAGCGAGGGATTTGTGATGTGATCAGAGCTGGTGTTGCTGTTCCAGACTTTGATTGCCCTGCTCTGGTTGGGACTGGAGAGAACTTGCTTGTTTGAACACAGTGCTGGGTTTTGGAGAGCTTTCTTAACAGGAGGTTGTGCACTGCCTGATTGCTTCCCCAGGTTCTGTGCAATGTATTTCTTTTTCATGCCGAAACCAGCTTGTGAAGCCTTTGAGTCTGCTATAGCTCAAGGGTAGCAATGTAGGAAAACAAATATCTTCTTTTAAGTTTTCTGTGCACCTTTTGATGCTATCCTAATTTTAATGTTGCATAATATAGTTGCAGAGCATAAAACTCTTATTGCTTTTGGTTATTAGATGAGTTCAGCAATTCCAACTTTATCCACTATTTCTAGTCTTGAATTCTGACCTGTAACTTACTGGGTGAGCAGGAAGGCTGTAACCCAAGCACTAGTAGGAAATTTATTTGTGCTTTTTCATTAGTACGTGCAGCTATCTTGAATCTCACTGCCAGTCTTGGGAGCAGCATCATGAGAGCTGCTGGTGGTGTGTTGTGCTCTTGCAGTTGGCTGCCTCTCCTTGGGGTATCTTGTACCTCAGTGAGGGGGAAGTGAAATCTCTTTTCATTGGAGAAAGAGGGCTTGTGTGAGAGCTTTAACTCAGAGAATGGCCTTTTGTAAGAGGCCATGAAAGGAGACGGCTGCAAGTTGACCTGTTCTCATAGAAGTCATCAAGTGGCTACTCTGATCTCCAAATCAGAAACGGAGTGCCTGTTTCTCTGAGCAGATGAAAATACCCCAGGGTATGGTCAGATTTCTAAGAAGTTTCAACACCTACTTACCRTGTTTCTTTCCTTATCTCCCTCCAGCAATCAGAGGTCATGTGGAACACCTTTTTTCATGGAGTCGAGCCGCAGATTGAAAAACCCACTGCAGTAGATTATGAGCAGGTTTCTGTTTTGACTTTTCAATTTATATCGCTGAAGACAAATTTTATTAGTAAAATCTTGGGCAACTCAGCAGTGGATTTTTAAGCTCTGACTGGGTGCCTGGAGCTGCATTTCTTTGAACTGTCTTTTAGAGGAACTGCAGCTGTATAAATGGATGAAGACTGTGGAAAGAAACTATAAATATGGCTTTATTAAGGTGGGTTTTTAAATCAAAGTGACTTTTTGAAATATTTTAATGAACCTTAAAAACTATTTTCCAGTTCTTTCCAACAGCTATGTTACTTTTCAGCAATGGAGGGGGAGTGGGACATGTTATCAAGGGAACTGTGGCCATTGCATATATGGCAGTGGATAAGGCAGTGCCTTTTCTGTGAGACTTTCTAACCTTGACTGGACAGACAACTTTAAATGACCAGGGACTAGCATGCCTCTTCTGCTGCTAATTTTCATGGTGCAGAATGAAGATAGGTTTTGCAGGGCTAGACAGATACTGCTGGGATGGTGCTGTGTGTGTTGGGGGTTGAGGAGTGAGGAATTTGTGGGTATTTGGAGACATTTCCTGTTGCCCTGCAGCTTTTTTTAGTGGGCAGTGGTGGATTGTGCCTTACCAGGAATGTGACAAACTCACTCAATATATGTTTTCTTGCTAGAAGTTAATTGAAAACAACGATTTAGCACATAAAAAATGTGCTAGCATAACTTGATGATGGTTTAGTGCCTTATATTCCCCTCACGTTGTTGTCACAGATGGTTTAGACTCTCTTTGCTTAAGTATGCGTGGCAGGTATCTGAAGTCCACAAGCCAACTGGTACTTTGAGTTGGCTGTCCTGGGAGTGAAACATGGGTTCAGTAAGCACCACTGAACTCTTGTTTCCTTAGCAGCTGGGAGCTAATGAAACTGTAGAAGAAGCTAGGGCTTTGCATCAGAAAAGACACATCCATTCCAGCTTAAACACAGCTCCATTTCTCCACGTCTTGATGACTCCAAAGTTGGCTTCAGTGAAAACCAAAGAGACTTAGACTGAAACAGGGCAGCCGAGACAATGGAGCAAGGGATGGGTGGAGGGKTATGGGTCATCATCGGAAAGTCAGGGCTAAATCACTGGCAGTTCTGTCTTGATTATTCTCCGGCATAAGGGCATGTCTTTGAGGAGAACACTGGACAAGGTTCTTCACTGAAGCCCAAGGCCACAGCATGAAGGAAATAATTCAGAAAGCTTCTCAGTAGTAGTCTGAAGAGAGTAAAAATAGCTGTGATGGAAGCAGTTTTCCTCTCGGCACAGACACAAGGGTATGCGCACATGTATATGCATCTGTGTAAATGAATGTGTAAAAGAAAAGACACTGAAGTACATCATCCAGAGGTGGTCTGAGCTAGGATTTCCATTCAGCAGAGGCTGACATGAAGGGGCTTTGTAGCAACCACAGTGTTCTTTTTCAGAAGGCAGAGGTGTTCCAGATACACTGTACCATCATGGTAAAAATGCCTTTGTTTTTGGCATAAAGGTAGCTACCCCTTTTTTTATTCAAGTGTCACATTTTACCCGCTTGCAGTTTCCTGCTTGTATGTTTTGGCTTTTGACCAGGACCTCGGGCTATGTGTGCTCATCTGGTTTTGATAAAACATTGAACTTAGACAATACCTCTTCTTGGACATTTCTTCCTGTTAGATTCAGTGTGATACAAAGCAACCAGTACTTGATCAGTAGCAGACACTGTTTTTATCAAGCATTGTTGGATGTTCATTAGCCATGAAAGGATTGTAGAGAAAACTTGCCACAGCACAGACCAGTACAGGTAGGTGCTTCCTCTTCCGAGTCCTTCTTTTAGCCACTTTAGCAAAGCCCTAGGCTGTAAATTATGGTGCCCTTTTGAAGTCCATATTCACGTACTAGGCTATAACATCTAACTTATTTGGCTGGTGTTTATCTTGCTTCTTTTACAGTCTTGTTAGTCAGCTAAGCAAGATAAAATGCTCATGGGATATTGAACAGTGGCAGATGAATGGGAGTAGCAACCTCATTAAAAACCATCTCCCTGTCCCGACATTTAGGTAGCATTTAATGAACACGAGAATTTGCAATGCAGCAATATATTGGGTAAAAAGTTGAGTAAAAATAGCATTTCTCATGGTCTGCCCAAGGAGTGTATGTGACCTCTATTACTATAGCGAGTCTGTCAGCTTCTGTAATACACTTCATATCCCTAACACATGCAAGGAAAGGACGTACCACATCCATATTTAGTAGACAGTGATCTAAAACATGAAGAAAAGTATTCATCTCACTGAAGTTCATCTGTCTCCTTGTCTACCTGTGTATCTAGCGCTCACTTACACCAGTCATCTAGGCTCCCCCTTGGAGGAGGGGAAGGTGGAGTAGGAAGAGGGAGAAACAAGGATATCTCTAGAGGGTTGAGCATCCCTGCCTGATTTGCATGCCTGGCTTGGACTACGGTGTATTTCCACTGTCACCACATGGTGCAGCACTGTGTTAGCGATGCTGAGTGAGCTTGGGATGGCTGCTATGTCTGTGTGTTAGCACCATCCCACATAGAGAAATTGCCTTAAATCCAGGTACCGGTGTAGTTCTGCCTGCCAGCACAGCGCTGCGTGTAGCTTGTCTGCCGACGTGGGCACAACGAACTGCTGGTGGGGTTACCTGCTTGTTACCTCAGAATAACAGCCTGCCCATAGCCCTTCCTATCATGCTGTATTTTCAGTGCTGTCATACCGGTAGGCATATGGTGTCCAACTTGCAGCACTCTTATAGCAGGAGTGGTTTGTATGTGGGAGCATGCAAGTGAAATGGGTGATGGAAGCTATCCAATTAAGTTGTTTCTTGTGCTATTGGAAAGCCTGTGTCGCACAGGAATATAAAAGATACTCAGACTTACAGACCGCCATTGTCGCAGGTTTTAGCCTGACCTCAGGATCTGACAGACATGTTTATCCAGCGTGAGAGAGGCTGGGAGGCACCACGCTAACCTCTTTGTTCCAAGCTTTTTTATCTCTTTATGTCTTGTCTCCCTTCCTTCATCCGGTGGACTGAGATGAAAGTTGCATGCACCCCTCTGCAAGCTTCCTGATAGATCCAATTAAAATACCTCATTCTTGTAGCATATGTGAGGGTTGAGCCATTGAACCTATTCAGCTGGAGGGTTACAATCCTGGAGCTTTTTTTCTGTCCAGGTTCTGGGATTACGGGGATTCAAAACTGAGATTGAACATTTAAACTTTTATGGGAAAGGCTAGTAGAACTTAACATGCTATTTGGTTTTCAGCAAATTTTTGCACAACGTGGAATTGAATCTTGCAATCTTAAATACTATACTCCAGTAAATAAATGTGGTAGAATCCCATTTAATTTGTATGAGTTGTACCCCCTAAAATCCTCTAGGCTATTTGAACAGATGACAAGCCAAAAAACAGAGCTTTTTTCCTAATTTTCCAGCTGTGCAAATCCAGCCTTGGATATTAAAAAGACTGAGTCTTGTTATACATTTTCTGTCTCCTGTATCTTGACCAATTTGCTAGAATTATCAAAGATCTGGTTCTCAGAGTGTTGTAACTAACAATAGTGTTTTTTTCATCATATCTTAAACCTCAAAGGCAAGAGAGAACTCTCGAAGTAAGAGTTGACTACGGTTTTCTCAGTGACACTGGAACACATGATATACCCCCATTAGATCTGTTTCCACGTCCTGAGATTAGAAGGCAGCTGACAATGTTCATTAATGATACAAAGGCTGAAGAGGGGGAATCCTGCTTATAATCCCTGTATTGATTGTTCCACTGATTATAATGAGATTTTATTTTTGCTGGTACCATACGTATATGGAACAAGAAGAAATACACAACAGAGGTTCCATTTTTTTGAAGCATCACTCATCTAAGCCATCTCTGATTTAAAAAATGAAGTTGCTTTTACAGAAACCATACAAAACCGTTGTCAAGACTTATATGAAATACTGTTGTGTCCTAATAATAACTTCTAGCTGAAAAATCTTGGCATCCTGCAGTTTAGGAAAGGGTTTTAAAATTCACCTTCAGTTTTTGGGCAACAGGCAAAACATGTGGCTCTGTTTAGGAGCTATTTTCGTTAAAGCTTGACAATACAGGATGATAAAATACAGCTGCATTGTTTAAACTTTCAATTTAATTTCTGGTTTGTGTCCAAGTTGTTTCATCAATATGGCGCCATTCATTTCAAAACAAAGCTCTTGGAAGGGTCTCCATTACCCCACCATTGATCAAGAGGGTGTTAAAATGTAGAGCCTAATTATGTTCCTGGCCTGTTTGGAATTCCAAAATTGGATTTTTATAACTGTCAAATTTGCAATCAGGGTAACTTTCCATGACAATTAGTCAGAATTGTTAGAGCTTTTGTTGCCAGGGAGTTATAACTAATGGTGGTGGTTCACTTTTCAAGGCTCTGTAAGCGTCAAAGGCAACATACATCTTGAAGAATAGCCATTTGACTACAACATTGTCTATACTTAACTGCGCCCAAATGTCTACTACTGTTACAGTCATTTTTATCCATCCTCCAGGGCTGAGTTGTTGCCACAACCTCTACTGCAAGCTGTGCAGATATAATCAACTACTTAGTTCTGCCTTTTTGGAAAATGGGACTTGTGAAATTGTGACATGAGAAAGTTCATCCTTGAATGTTCCACTTAGGCTCAGCTTGGTAAGGGCTGCTACACAAAAGGCTATTAATGCTGCTGATCGTGGTCAATTATTGCTTTGAATCTTTAAAACGAGCCAAAGATAAATATCTATACAACCTGTCTGGATGAACGCTCTGTCTTCTCAGTCTGGCTGATACCTTACTCACAGTTAAAGCACCTACCTGTGTGTGTAATGTTGAGTATGTGCTGAACTTGAGATGTTTGCCCAGTCAGGACTTCCTTCTTGGTATAGCTCTAAAAAAGTAAAAAAAAAAAAAGATTGAAGGGGAAAAAGAAAGAAGGAAACGGTTACAACAACAAATGAAAACAAATCCAAAGACATATTAAAGCTAACTGAGATATCTACCCTATGCTATCTTTTTCACTGTAGACCATTTTTTTCCAGACACATGGTACTTTAGCCTGAATGCTGATACATGAGTGTATGTGCTCACAGAAGAGCAAACACTTACAGAAAAGCTTTCCTTGCCTAGTGTGCAACATCTATTTTAGAGGCATCTGTTTAAGATGCAGATGACCTTCTGTTGGCCTGTTGATGTCAACAGATTTTTGTCATCAACTTCAAGCTTTAGATGAAGTACTAACTGTAAGAGTGCTGTCTGATACTGGCAGACAATGGCCATGTGTTCATCTTTGCATTTAGTTAAATGAACCACTTTCTGGTGGCAGTTAAAATTTACCCCCTTTGCCATGCCTGCTGTTCTTTCCACCCCTGCACTGCCCTTTCTGTTCCACTGACTCAAGTATCTCTGCAGCCACATGGTTTAAGGAATTGATCTCCCTGAAAAATAATAAATTAGTTTTTTCAGATTGGGTTATTTTTCAGCTATCTCTTTCCTATCTGGTATACTGTCTGTCTGTGATGTGCAGRCACACTCATTCTAAAAACAAAGGTGGCAACTTCTTAAACAGGTTAAGCTTAAGCAGTAGTGCTACCTGGTGTCAAACTATTACCTCTGTTTTTGACCAGGAAGCCACAGCCTGCCTTTTTCTTTTTAACACACACCTAGAACATCTCTGTGTCCACTGACATGTATTTACCTGAAATGCCATGTGATAGTT
Organism: Phoebastria nigripes; assembly: GCA_035582835.1. Lineage (NCBI taxonomy): Eukaryota > Metazoa > Chordata > Aves > Procellariiformes > Diomedeidae > Phoebastria > Phoebastria nigripes. The sequence goes on from JAYKAV010000211.1 coordinate 764,859, forward strand.
TTTGACAAAAAGATCTGGAATATAGCTTTATTGATACAGGGTCCAAGTTGTTCAAACCCCTAGTCCTGCAGAAAGTTTGCCCTGGAAGAAAGAGRGATTGTAATCAATTTTAATTAAATCAACCTAAACTAATTGTCAGCTAGTAAAATAGTGTTGGTCAGCTCATAAAACAGAAATGAAGATTAAAAGAATAGTTGCCATGAACAGGTGGTAACTCTGTTTCCAAGTTAGACCACATTACTCTCTGGCATAGGATCTCTGAGAATACCTCATATTCTAGTTTTTTAAAAAAATGTTTATGAAACTTATAAAATATAGGGCTCAGTTTATAACCAATTTTCTATCTCACCTGCCAAGAGCAGTGGGGGTTGAGCCAGCACAAGGCGGATGCAGAGTTTTAGGCAGCTGTCCAGAAATGGATTCCCTGCACAGGGCTATGGAATACATTTCTGCCTTTGATTGGCCTTTCCTTTGCAATTCTTGTGATTTAGTTTTCTCTTTCTTGTTGCTGTTACAGAAAAGTCCTTGTAAACATTTTTTTGATGTCATTGATCTCGACCTGGCGCTGTTGTGCAAAGGGAGAAACTTCCTATGCCGCACTGTGGACGCTGTCTAGCTCTAGATGGATCTTGAGTTAGTAACAGGATCCCTCTGGATTTGGCCCTTGGTATTTCTGTTGACTCTGCAGTTTTTGCAAAAGGCATAAAACATTTATCTAATTTTAACTAGAAAGGACTAAACCGGAATCTTTATCTGCTCCTCAAAGTAGAAGCAGAACTTGGTGGTTTGTAGTTGCTGTTAATGGTGGAACAATGAAAGAAAATTTATTGCATAGTGGTTATTATATTATTCAGTTAATAGTGCAAAACTATGTGGTTCTGAGAATTTTGTTATGGCTTGCAGTTAGTTTGAATGCTCTGTAGTRATGCAAGTCTTTTGGCACCAAAGTGACTTGTTGCACTGTCTGTGACTTATATCTCATACCCATTTTCTGTGACCACCCATTCCCAGAAATCTCATGGAGGATGTGCTTGGTTGCTCTTATGTTAAGTCCTCAAACCTGGTAAGGCACTGAAAGACTAAATTAATTGTCTCTTCTTCATCAGTCCTCCTCTTTCAGAGAGTACAATCACAAAATAGTGTGCTGCATTGATACAGCTCTTTGGGGTTCTGGCTGCAATGACAATCTCAGTTAAAAGGGGATGCTCCAGGAGAACTCCACACCTGAGAGTTTCAGCTGCAAGAGCACAAGGCAAATGCTGTGTGGCCTTGTAGTCTCCAGCATCTTGTTTGGGGGCTTTACCTGGCTTTAATTTTCTATCATGTATTGCTTTGGGACCTCAGGTTGGCCAGACTTGGCCTTAGGGTTTTAAAAAGTGAAGCCCAGCTGTTGCTTCTCTGCACCCCTCTTGCATCTGATGTGCCCTTCCCTGACATGGAGGGCAGCTGCTGTGGTCCAAGATAACTAATTTCTAGGCTCTTTGAGACTTGCCTGTGRTGCTTGCTTTGGGCTAGTGGCTGACCTGGATAACTGAGCTTTGCTCTGCCTTCTCTCAGAAGGYGAAGGATAGGAGTTCCCCTAGCTGGCTGTCTTGGGGAGGTGGGGAAGGTGCTAAAGCTGCATCCCAATCCTCACTTGCAGTCATGTGTCTGCTGTAGCAAAGACAGGGGGCAGAGTGTTCTTGACTTGTCTTCTGTGAAGCAGGGCACTGCCATGGCTTAAGACAGGTTTGTTACCTATAGCAAGAGGTACCACAGTTAGAAACCCATCAGATTTGGAAGGGTCAGGAGGTGGAGTATCTGGAGAGAGGTTTCTGTGGGAGGCTGGGTTTCCCCTGTCTGGCTCCTGCTGAGTTTCATTGGGAGGTTGCAACTGCTGCTCACACAGAAGCAAAACTGGCCCTGGCCATGCAACAGGAAAGTCTTACTTAATAAGTACTGTGTTTTCTATTTTTGCACTTACAGTAACGCTCAGATCCAGCCAGGTTGCTGCCCTGGCTTAGGATGTGTCCTAGATCCCCACTTGCCTGCTCTCTCCTCTGCAGCCAGAGACGAGGTTGCAGAATGTGGTGACACAGCTTGGAGCCAGCAGGCACTGGTTGCAGGAAACGCTGCAGCATGGCCATCACCTTCTCCCTACAGGATTTTCCAGCAGCAGGCATTGCCTCCTGGCTCCCACTGCTTGAGTTAGTGGGGCTAGAAGCAGTGTGAGCAGTGCAGCACGTGCTGTGGTTGCTTGTCTGAGCAAAGCCATGGTGGGGCTTTATGGGAGCATCCCCTTGGGTCCCTGATCTGATTTACCATGTCCCTGCCTAATGAGCATCACTTGAAACCCAAATCTTGGGTTAAACCAGCTGAAAAGATTCCTCACGTTGGCAATCCTGTGAGGGGCTTGGGGGCAGGTCCCTCTGAGACAGTTTCTTTAAGAAAAAGGGAGTAAGATAGGGTTGGTGTCCATTCAGGGCAGTTTTCTGTCCATCCACGTGTCCCATGCTTGCCCAACATCATGGAAACAGCTGCTGGGAGTCACACCAGCAGCCAAGTCTCTATTTACTTCCCTCAAAGGATAGGTTTAGGAGGAATGTAACACTGGTGACTGTGGGACCGGACTTGGCCTGTTATCACTGCTTGTGTGTTTTAAAGCTTGAGGTGACACAGAAGAACTGGAGGAATATTAAAGCATCAGCCCTCCAAAGGAATCTGTGTGGGTTTTAGTGAGTGCTTGAGGGTCTTAAGGGACTCCAGACCTCGTCCAGATTTGCAGTGGTGTCATTGCACCAACATCTCCCATTCTTCCCAGTGAAGATGAGTAGGAGGACAATAAGCAAGCCTGCTGCTCAGCTTTCTAGGCATATGCACAAAACCATCTAGGACCCCAAACTAACAAAAACCATATTCAAAGCAATTATCTGATCTTGTTTGTTTGTTTTTAATGTGATGTTTCTAGACACTGGTACAACAAACACACTCTTGTAAAATCTTGTAACAGTTGTTTGTAGTTAGTATCTTCAAGATGATTTTATGTGTGCTGATCATGACTAATATACATCACTTCAGTGTGACCGTCATCCTCCAGTGCTGTGGGAAATTTTTGGTACTAAGACAATTATTTCCTCAGCTTGTTTAGCATTTTTCTTTTTCCTTTTTTACCCTTCTACGCAAGAAAACACAGATACTGATTTGCTCATATATTGTGCTTTCCAGATGAAAGTTTGTGGTTCACAGACTTAAATAATTAGGTCTTTGCAGGCCTCAGAGTGGTTTACAAAGGCAGTTGGAGTCGTCTTCTCTGGTTTTACACTTGGAGATAGAAAAATCTCTAGAGGCAAGGTTAACCGGCTCAGCTTACAAGCTGGCCCCGGCAGAGCTAGGGGCAGACACCCCCTCTGAAGTGTACTCCAGTTTTCTAAACATTAGGAGATGCTGCTGTGCCCGTACTGCTAAAGGCTGATGCCCCCCTGACTTTATTCCTTCTCTTCTTGTTGTCACAAACTTGTTTTTTAGCATATGCACCAGCCGCTGGGAAGGTGCCGGCTTCTTCTTCCCATGGCTCAGCCAAAACGACGGCTGCTGCTCTCCCTTCTTGAACCTGGGACCATTTTTTCCCCATAGCGTGCAATTGAGGCAATGACTGCCATTACAAAAAAAAAAAAARAAAAMAAACAAAAAAAACCAAACCCAAAACCAAAAAAACAAAACAAAACAAAAAAACCCCAACCCAAACCTCTTTTACATTCAACCAGAATGGATTGCTGCAGCCTGTTTCATTCAGTAGGTTTTTCTGTGGTTGTATTTCTTGGAAGCATCATCTCCAATAGAGGCACGGGGCTCTTTTACAGGCTTATTTCAGCACTTTGAGAGCACGAGTGTGTGCGTCTGTGCATGCATGTCTTACTGTGGGTGGGAAGGGGGGAAGTGCTGGCAAGAGCGCAAACGAGCCGAGCGGGGAGAGTGAAGGCGCTTTCATTCCTTACCAAGTTTTCCTCCGCAAGCTGAGTAAACTTTTTCTCTGCTGAACCAATGCTGTGCAGGGCGAGGGTTTGACACGTTCCCAGTGATAATTGCCTTGTCTCCCCCCCGCAGGTTCATCTGGCCGCCAGCACGGTTACTTTTCCAACCAGGACCGTAAGTGGGCAACACGAACATCATGGAAAAGCAGAACCTAAGAGCGACGCGGGGTGCACTCCCGGGTGGGGGGCTGTGGCAGCCAGGGATGCCCTTTGCTTGCAGGGGGAAGCATACGGGAGGGGGTCTGTGAGTCTCTGCCCGCTCTTTGCCTCAGTTTCCCTCAATTATATGGAGGGCAAGGAAAAGGGGAGCTGGAAGTGCCCCGCTCCTCTCAGGTTCAGGGAATTGCCCTGGCAGCACCTGATGAGCACCTGGGAAGGGCCGCCCTGCTTGCACTTTTCTCGTTTTCCCTTGGGTCAGTGTCTGAGAGGGGACATCAGGCTCCACAGAACCTGGGTCTGCCCCAGGGTACCTGTTGTGGTCTCTTCCTTGCAACTAAAACTTAGCCCCCTGTTTTCCCTGACCTGCTAATGCTCCTCATCAATCTTTGGGGGTGGTATGTTGAGAAGAGCCAGAAACGGGGTTGGCTTGATGAGGTGAGTGCTRCAGAGCTCTCGGAGGGAAGGTGGCTGTGACCTTGTTTGCAACTGCAGGCTTTCCCATGGGGAGAGAGGTTCATCAGCCATTGGCATCCAGCAGCCTGGTGTCTCCTCATGTCCAAGTCTTTCTGTGACACTTATGTTGGGTGTCTCTGAACAGCCTCCCCTGAGAAAACTGAGATGGTTTTAAAAGTTGAAAGTGAATGAGAGCCCATTTGTTGCTTGCCGGTGCATGAACTGTATGTCTCCAAGCTGATGGTGAAAGTGGCTTGAAAGTGTTCTGGCACATGTGCAAAAGCCCAACCCAGGTTTTAAATTCGACCTTAGATCTCCAATGATGGTTAATCAATAAAAAGCAGGAATTTACATGGGAGTCTTTGTACCTGATGGCCATGTGCAGATTTTGTGGTAAATGAAAATCATGGGACCTTAGAAGCAGCACATACGCTTAGCAGATGACTTACTCCAAAGTGCTGGTTTTGTGAACGCAGCGGTATGGCAAGAATATGAAGAGCTTGTGCTGATCTGCCTCTTTGCTCTCCTTGCTGAACACACACTCAGCAGAAAAATAAGTGTCACATAGCTCAAAAGCTCTATGAAGCCTTAAATTAGGACGAGCATCTGTCTTTCTGCCCCTACCTCTATTGCAGATGTGCTTCATGCTCTAGCTGCCGTTTCTCTCTCTTTGTGTGCTCTGCCTATGGATGTTACAGAACATGCCTCTGATTCCTCGTTAACCGCAGTTGTTCAGCATAGAATCGGCCGTTCATCCTGGGCACAGCTGGAGTGGGCAGTAGCCAAGCGGGGCAGAGATGGCAGCCTGGGAAGGCTGTGTCTCAAACCTGCAGYGCTGCATCCCTTGGGGTGGGACCCTGAAACTGAAGATGCCCAACACCTATTCCCAGCGCTCACTGCGGAGACCAGAGAGTATGTGGAGTGCATAATGACTTCAGGCCTTTTCTTGAAATTCTTAGTTCTGATTGTATCAGGGAAAAATCAATGTCCGAATAGAGAAGTCACTTCCAGCCCTTCTGGGAGAGAAGGATCCTTCAGTTCTTGTTTCTGTCCTTGTTCTCTTTCATATTCTCTTCCAGAGTATGGTCGGGGATGCTGCTGTTACTCCTCTCTGTTACTTGGGCATGTCCTGGCACACGAATGCACTTCTTATCGCACTGACCCTCCTATTGGAACCGCCATGCAGAGGAACTAAATGATGTGTCCAAGGACACGTGGGAAAGTATTGTGTCAGCAGGAATTGTGTCTAAATCTTCTGCATTCCTTATTATTGGTCCTGCCACAGGCTAGTCTTGTTTCTGGATTGTCTTTTTAAAGTGGTGATTTGTTTCCTTGTCTCTCTCCGCTTTGTGCTTCAGTTTCTCCCTCGGTGGCTGGGCCCTTTTCAACATCTGCCCTGTTCTGTGTCCATAGAGGGCAGGAATAATGCTACCCCCTGCACATCATGGCCCTCTGAGGAGACAAGATATGAAATTATTTTAAAATGTGGCTTACTCCATTGCACGCTTCCGTGCACCTTTAAGGTTTCATCCAGTCAAAATCTAACTGATGCTGTTATTCTTTTGATAACCTGACAATGGGAGTTAGAGGATATTGGATGGGGTTTTATAGGGTTTTTTTTGACTGTGCAAGGAATCCTCCTTGTTAGCAATTTGACCTGGGATTCCTCTAGTTGTCTTGTGTTTGAAGATGTTTCCTGCTATGGTTTGCTCTTAGTCATTTAGCTTCCAAATGATAGCTGATTTTTAGGATGTAGGCTGAACTCTTTGGAAGTATGGGGCCAGACAGCAAGGCAGAGATGTGTTGGGCCTTGCTCTCTGAGGTCTGGGGAGGGGAAATGACTATTCTGAAATGAATAATGAAACATGCAGGAGGGATTCTACAACTTCCCTGGAGACTAGATAACAAAATTTGTGCAGCATAGGGTGTACGTGGCACCACATGACATGAGGATTTGCTCTTCTTTTTAGAAGGAAACATGCCAGATAAGTAGAGAACAGGTAGACTGAGGGCAGGAGCACTGTAAAATTAGCTCGTTCCAACTGCAACATTCATTAACTTTGATATAGGCAGGACCAAGAGACAACAATGGAGAGCTAAAAATTAGGTCTGTTTTAAGTTGCAGTAGAGATCTGGCTGCAGATGCTTTTCTATCTTTTCAAGCTAAAGAAGTTGAAAATTTTCTAATGTAAGTGCCTGGATTGCTTGAATTTTGTCATGGGCTTTTTCTACCCCGTGGTGATCTGGATCCCAATACCTTGAGAGTGTCGCTCCCGGCATCTGGCCCACTGTCTTGGGCAAGGTGGGAAGGTAATACAGTGTTATGCTTACATACTGGAAGTGCATCAGTAGTGTGAGTTGCTGCTGTATCTCTAAAAGGTATAGAAAAGGCTGTCTGTTTTCTGTAACACTGTGATGTTCCTCGTAGGCTAATAAGCGCTACAGTATGGAGAGATCTGCAGATGCTTCTGGCCGCACTCAGGCACTTTCAGTCCTACCCAAGGTGGGTGTCTCTGCCTGGTGTTTCCTATTGGCTGTTTCTAAGTATTCAGCCCATCAGAAACTTTAGTTTCAGGGACTAAAGTGGAATTTAAACTATCTGAATATAGTCCTTTGTGTCAAATCAAATGATTTGTTAAAGCGAGGCCAGATTTGCGGGGAGAATCAATCTTTTTTATTAGATCAACTGATGTGGAAAAAGCAGACAAACTTTCAGGCATATTAACCCTTCTTCTGGCCTGCGTTTGTATTACAAGAATGGAGGGACCTGTCTACCAGGGGAGACTATGCTTTAGGATATGCATTCACACCGACTATTCCTCAACAGTCTTGGTCTGAATGCAGACATGGGTGGCATTTTTGGGCATGCTTGTACACTTTTTTGGGGGAAAGACTTGTCTCCCCCTGTGTTTGGACACTAGATGTTACTACACAACAAATAATGGGCTCTGCTCTGCAGCTGACTCATTGTGCAAGTCTGGGGCTAATTACTGAATCCCTCTGTGCCTCAATTTCCATCTGTAAAATGTCACAGATGCCCACCATTCATAAATCGCTTTCAGATTTCCAGATGAGGTGCTGTGTAAGTGTAGAATAGTGTTAGTTTATACATATTGTGCTAGAGTATAATATAAAACACATGCAACAGAAGAGCCTCACAGATGTGTCCCTTTCAACTGCAAAAGGCAAGGCCTGGGCTGATGATTTAGCACAGCACTAATTGGGCTAAAATAGGAGATTGCTTTTGTACTGATGCAATTGTCACCATTAAAGTCCTCATTTACCAACAGTTTTTGGAGATAGCCCAGTTATTTCCTATTGAGGAAAACTGTAGTGTCTTGGGTCTTGAAGCACAGCAATTTATAGCAAATGTCGACGTTTTTATAGCATCCCCCACGCTGGCTGTCCTCACACTTCTGGAAGGGGACTGTTCCATTGTTTATTTTGAATGTGTATCTTGCTTGGCCTGTAGCTGCACTTAGCACTTTTTGCTGCCTGCAACCTTTTGGGCAAATCCTAATTTCAAAGCAGAGGCATTTGACTGAGTCATTTCCATTGCCGTTACTGGTGTTGCATACACAGGAATGCCCATTTATTGATAAGAAAGCTGTTCCTGTGGCTGCAAGCGAACGAGTGCCTGGCAGCTGTTCAGCATTCAGTCAATTCTCAAAGTTTAAAGGATTTGTGGGCTGTGATGGTTTGGGTTCGGGCAATTAACTTTGCTGAGATACTTGAGAGTGTCTTCCAGACACATTTCATGGAGAAGGATGAACTTAAACAGTTAAGAGATTTGATTTGTTTAAGTGCCCTCAAGTTTCCTGATTGTGCTGTTGGGACTAAACTCTTAGTGTGTATGAAACCTAGGAGCTCCTTTGACTGCAGGAGAATTATGGTTGTTCCTTCCGGTTGCAATCTGGCCCTGTGCTTGTTTGAAAGTGCCAACATCATCCCTATTGCCAGCGGCATCATGTGGCAGCAGGCACCAGTGACTGTGCATTAGCCTCTGAAGCTATCCTCTAGCTGTTTAATTTTAAAGCCCTGGTCTGAGCTTATTTGCGAGTGTATTGTTGCCTGGAGCTCAGAAGTGATTATTGATGCTGAGCTGTTTTGAGAAGAAGGTGTGGGGTTGGGGGGAATGAAGGTGTCTCTGGAGATACCCAGTTCCTTCTTGGTGTATTGCAGACAAATTGCGCCATTCTGCATTTGTCCGGTTTGGACTCACTGGCTGTTCTCCCTGTTCCTCATCAGTGCTCAGAGGGAGGGTCAAAATTCATTGTCAAATCCTCCACAGCTGTAAGAGTAACATAATATTGAGGCTGAGTGTGTGGAGTGACAGGCGTGGGAGAGAAGATTGGCTCACGCCCAGCCTTACCCAATGCTTGCCATGTTCCAGGAGAAGTCTCCCCAGATGCTGGGCCTTCAGTCATTGGTCTAAACTTGCCATTTAAGGCATTTTTAGGAGAGTTTCAAGGTGGAGGCAGCTAGAACCTCAAAATGAAGCTCCTCAAACTACCAACAGCATGATGTCTCTTAGGGGACACTTATACTACGGTGCTCATTGTTGTGTAGATATCATAAATCAGAGAAAGCACAAATAGGCAAAGTGTGAGTAAGGGCTTGTTCCCACCAGAAAGTAAATGGATCCCCAGATTTGGAAGCATTTGGTGAGTTTTGGGTTAAAACAACAGGATGCAGGAATTCTGGAAAACATTTTGATTATGGATATCCTCTGATTTTTCATTCTAAAACAAGTTAGAGAAGTAGCCTGGTGTAGCTATTTTGAAGAGTTAAAAATCTGATAATGAAATGTGCCTGGCTAACCCCAAGTGGATATTTCTTTTACTAATTTTTCTTCGTCCAGATGTTAATAAAGAAATAACAAAAAAGAACAAACAAACAAACAGAAGTCCTTTGCACAGCCTTGTGCTAGCCACTAATCTGAGCAAGTGTTACTTCGTTCTTCACATTATGGGGACCAGATTGATGATATAAGGGATGTGCTGGGTCTCCTGACTCCGCCGTGTCCCTTGTGTCTCAGCGAACAAAATCGCAGCTGTAGAGAAATGCGGAAGGGATTCCTCTTTCTGCTGCTCAGATCTATAAGGACCATTGCAAGGCTCAGAGGGATTTAGATAAAGGCCAACAAAGGGTAACTAGCAGAATTAGGCGGAGTAATGATCCTCAAGAGACTGACTATCTTGTAGCCTTGAACTATTTCACTCCAGCTCTCAAGTGCTGAGTGACAGTCATTAGCCTCGTGCAGAGCAATGGTGTGTGAAGAAGGGCTGTGGGGTGCCGTGCAGAGCCCTGGGGAGGAGTGAAGTGTGGGAGAATGGACAAACCACAGTGGGTTGAACCTGAAGCTGAAATGTTGACCTGGGAAATCAAAGCTTTGCAAAAGTTCCCCTGGCCCTAATAATAATAATACATAGTATTTTGATGTTCAGGGAGGCAAATTCTTCTGAATTCAGACCATCCTTTTCAGTTGCTTAAACTATTGTTTTCGTTATTGGTCTTTCAGCTAATTTTTTGTCTTGGCTAAAGGAAGCCAGTGCTAAATGTTCTGGATGAGGAACCACTAGTGCTTGACTGAACATCCTAAATATAACATGTTTATGGGTTACAGGGACTTTGTGGAGAGAGGAGTCGTCTAACCCTAGAAAGTGTCTTTAGTCCTTGCAGGCTGAAGTGTAATAAAACTCAAAGCAGGGGTAGAATTTAATGTCAGAAATCCAAACTGGAAACAGGATGCATATTTTTTATACAATGGTTAACTTTGGATGCAGTTCACTAAAGAAACCTAGGTAGTCTGGCTCTAGAGTGTCTTTCTGAAAGACATACTCCAGTTAAGCACACATTGTTTGGCTCGAGACTGTGAGAGATTCTCTGACCTGTGATACGCAGGTGCAGAACCAATATTATAAGGGTCCCTCCAGACTTTACGGTGAGCCTCGATTTGAATGTTTCCTTTTGTCCTGTCTGCTTCCTTATTTCATGTTACATTATGCCATATTTTGACTGCTTTTTTCCCCTGATTGCTTCTCCCAGCAGGGAAAAGCATTCTCTTCTGTAAGGGATGTGAGACCATCTCAATTTGAGACGAACTTTCAAGCGTAGTGGGGTTCCCATGCATGCTTGGAGTGGGGTTGAAAGAGTTAGCCAGGTCCCATTAAGTATCACTCCATGTCATAGATCAGGGAGTGATAGAGAAATGAGTCTGGTTCAATGATGGTGGGTATCAGATGCTGGATTTTGGTGTAGTGAGGACTGGACCAGTTATAGGAGGAGAGTGTTTTCCGCTGGGAAGGAGCCCCAGCCCCTGCGGGCTCTGTGCCCTTGGCTTCCTTCGCAGGAAGGCATGCGGGCTCCCTCCTTCTAGTCTGGGGACTCTTAATCTAGCTTGCATATAGCCCTATCTTGCTGTGAGAAGTTTGTATATGCATATTGTTCATAATACCTATGTGTCTTTATTTTCTAGCTTTTTATTTGCTTTGGTGTGCTTTACAGCCATGCAGTGATACAGTAGTGAAGTAGGGGAGTAAAGGGCTCACGGGAGGGTTGTTTTGTACAATATCAGAAGTACTGAGCACCCACAGTACCACCAGCATCGCTTGGGAGCACCGTGTTCAACAGCTCCATAGACAGCAAGGCTTTAACAAACTCATCCTGGATAGGTAAAATCTTTTTTATCAGGGTCATTTCAGTCTTCAGGCAACTATGCTGGGCTACATTAGTAAAATGTCCTTGGTGTTTCTAAAAATAATAGATAATACATTTCTAGCAAAACGTGTTGCATCAAAATCCAGCCATTCTCTGCTAAACCTTACTCTGACAGATGAAGATGGATTGAACACGGATCTCACAACTCGTGGTTGCCTGTGAATAAATGATCCATATGCTAACAGAGCACAGGCCTAACCAGCAAAATAGATCTCTGGCACTGTGAAAGAGCACAAATCCCCAGGCTGAGAGCAATTATGTATAAAATTAGTTAGTGGTGTGGGAGTGTGCATGTGTGAAATTTTAAATAAAACAATGTGAATGATGTGAGCTGTTTAAGAATAGACCTGGGTGAATAATGGAGTTTTTTTGGGTCCATTTGCCAAACCAAAAAATTGGAAAGAAAAATGATTTGGGAGAAACTGAAATGGAAATTTTTAGGTTTTTGACACAACGTAATGACTAAAATATGGGTTTGGGTCAACCCAAATTATTTCATTTGACCCGAAGTGAACCATTTAGTTTCACTTAAGACTATTTAATTAGTTCATTTCATTTTTAATTTAGGTGAGTTTTGAAATAAATGCTATTTCAAAACTTAAGACTGAAACATGTCATTAAGAAACTATGAAAGTAAGTTTAAAAAAAAACATCTAGAGAAAATATTGCAAAACTTTAAAAAACTGTACCCATTTTTTTCACTTGAAACTATGTACCAAATTTTATGTGGGTTCTTGAATAGTAGTTGTTAACTCCAAAAGTGCATTTCATGGTAAACTTTCTTTTCACTCAGTTTTGCTCAGGTTTTTTTTACAGACACTTCAAAATCACAGAATATCATGATAATGAAAAAGTATTTATTGCTTATTYGGGGAAAAAAAGCCTTTTCCCGTTTAAGAAGGTAGACGAAAGTAGACATGAAAATGAAGAATGAATATTTTACAAGCAAAAAAAGATCAGATAGCAGTTCTCATAAGAAAGGAAATCTGAGCTGCTTTTTAAAGATAGCCAGTAAAGTTAAGGGTAAGGGTTATTGTAATAGAGATATAAGAGAAAGAGATTACAAATGGAGAAATTTTGGCAGTGATCGGGGTCTCCTAGCAGAGATGGTGAATTATCTGTTATGATGGTAAAAAGGCAAAAATATTCTATTAGGTGTTCTGTTTCATATTGAGAGGCAGCCTAATAACTCACAATTTACAGGTGAAAATAAAACTTTCCATCCTGTAAAATCCTGATGTGAAAACTGTGGGAGACAACAAACCATCTTTGGTCAATGAGGCCATCTTTAAATTTCTCTGAGCCTCTGGTTCCTTATCCGTGAGATACTTTAATTATGCTAACGGTCATGCTGAGCAGAAATGTTGTGAGGCTTTGTCAGTGCTGGTTTTGAACTTGGGATTAGAGGAACTCTATGTTGAAAGTGAGTAGCCTACAGTTTTTGGTAGTTATTGGACCCGGAAAGGGGGCAAAAAGAAAGATGCTTTCTTTCCCTCCTCCCTTCTTCCTTGCACGTTTGCTTGTGGGTGAGACCCGGGCTCGCTCAGCCGTCTCTGGACTGCCAAAACAGAAGGGACGCTGTAAGGTGGTGGTGCGTTCTGTGTGCATCCAGTCTACGTGTGCTTAGGTTAGAGCATGCAATGTTTGCAATTCAGCAAGGATAAAGATTTCCTCTGCAGCTGAACGTGCTGACATGTTGGGGAGAGGAAGGACCTCATGAGCTCTTCTTTTTTCAGTTGGGTGCCTTGGACTGTCTATCCCAGCATTGCTGCTGTGAGAGACCCCGGCCATCTGGGGCTCTTCCCTCGCCAGTGTCTTTGCCAAAAGGTGAAAATTTGCAATGCACGCAACAAGTAAATAGCATGGTAGTAAACTGAGAGACTCTTGCAGCTGAGTCTTAATGATCCTACACTAAACAAAACTTGAAGAGCTTCCCCTTACAGAGAAACAGTTCTTGCTCCAGCTTACTGGGTCCTGAGCCGTGGCCAGGCTGCCCCCCCCTCCCACAGCTCTCCAGACCTTTGATTCCTGTTCGCTCTTCAGACCAGAGGCTACCGGGCAACACAAGCATTCCTCCTCTCCACGGTTGCTGTCAGCCGTTTGCCTTTCACATGCTCAAACCCTGTTACAGAGCTACAGACATCACTGATTCTAAACAAGTACAATTAATAAAGTCTATCTAGCCAACATCTGACTCTCATTAGAGGAAACGTGTTGAAAAAACAGATCCTAGGTTGGCTGTGATTTATGGCTTGGGCCTGCTATCCTTCACAAGCACTGGCGAAAGCTTTTGCAAAGGGCCAGAACATAAACTACTTAGGGAAACTCAGTATCCATGTAAAAAGGCTGGAAGGGTCAAATCGGACAAATTAAAGAGGGGTGGAGATGCAAGCCCAGGTTGGCTGTCCCCTGCTGAGGGCCACCTAGGTAGGCACAGGAGACCTGTGTTCCTATTTCTACTGTAGAATTTGACTTGAAATTTCTTCTGTGCCAGAGTCTGAAAGTGTCATTGTTTTTTGTTTCTGGCTAAACTGTGTGTATGTGCGTGGCAACAAGTGGATGGAGGGGTTAGCGGTCTGGTGGTTTATCTCGCAAGTGTCTAAATTATAACATCTCAGGTGCTCACCGAGTGGACGCTAGAAGTTAGCTGTGCTTCCTACTTCCCTCGAGAGTTTCGAGCTTCATCCTTTTCTCCYTGCAAAGAAACATGGTTGCCTGGACTAATTTAGTTGACTTCACTCGTGCTCTTCCAGATTTGTTCAGAGACTTGTCCTGGAGAAAAGTGTCTACTAACTGAGAAAAGCTGGTCTCCTGCTTCCTTTGAAAGACAAAATTTTCTTCAAACTGGTCCTACTCAAATTGTGCGTTACTGACTCTTAGGACAGCGCACCCCGAACCTTAACAGCGTGGTGTGTGGAGACCTGCTCTGGGTAGTCCTGATTGCACAGCTACTGGCGCAGAGTTAAAGCTGTTGCGTTGTGTTTCGTGGAGCTGCTGTTGCGTTCCCGGTGCTGTAAACATGGGCTGCTGGCATGGCAGCTCTGGTTTGCTCCCCCTATCCTGGGGATAACTGAGTTTGTCCTCTTTGTGCATGTCCATTTCTGAAAAGTGCAATGGAAGTGGTGGACTTTATTAGATGGAAAGAGAAGAGCTGCCAGGCAGGTTTTATCACAGAAATCAAATATACTCATTTATTTCTCTGTGTGTAGGTAACATTTGGTCATTTTTCATCCTCTAACCTCAGGTCCTTTACAGAAGAAACATTACACTAAAAATGGATGAAAGGAAAGTAAGACTCAGAGGATGAAAGTGCATTGTTTAGAGCCCCGAGCAGGTTGAAGCATGAGCTGCAAATGCGATTCTTATGTCCCAAAACTTGACTGTGTGCTACGCCCCATTGCATTGCAAGGTTGAAGTTTCTTGTAATGGCAAAATATGGTCTTGAAAAAACTGGCTGCAAAGATTTTATTTGTTTAAACAAAGGCTTTGTGTTTCCAGAATTCTCTCCCCTTTCATATGCTATAAACCACCTCCTCCGCCTCCCCTCTGAAATATGAATTTTGGAGTAATCCATCAAGAAAAAGAGAGACAGAGCCTTGATCCCTTGACTTCAGTTGAGCTGTGCAATTTATATCTACTGAGCATCTGGCTGTAGGGAAACCAAAAGCCCTTTTAATATTCTGCAGAGACTGTGGGTATACAAATGAGCGTGGGCTGTCAGAGCTGAGAAATGGGGCAGAGACGCCAAGAGGTTTCTTTGCCGTTTTGCACAAAACTCTGACCTGCGGCCTCGTGTTGAAAGTTGGCCTGGTTTTTTTTTACTCCCCTCAGTGCCACTGTGATAATTGTGCTGAAATCATTAGAGCCCCACTGGTATAAAGCCGTTATCACGCCTTTCTTGTTTCGAGTGAGCAGTTTGAAGACTTGTGGGGCTTTCAGCCTTGAACAGCTGAATTGTACAACTATTTAATCATGAAATTATGCAAATGCTGCTCAAGCCCTGCAAAGCGGGAATGCCAAGTTAGCAAGGCACTTGAAGTCAGTCGTTCACCGCTGTAAGTCGCTTGTCGTAGGAGCGTATCTGGAGTGGCAGCCACAGGCTTACAGCCTGGTGCCTGTTTGCAAAGCTGCAGCGCTGGAGGCACTGGCTTTGCCTCTAATCGAAGATTGGTCAAATGTAGCAACCATCGGATCAGGGTTAAGTGGGTCACTGCTGGCACAGTGTACGTGACTTGTTATATTCCAGCATGCCGAGTCTACCGCATYTCTGATATGTTAGACTTTTCTTTCCCTCCAGTTGCATTGCTTTACCCGCGCAGCCGGAGAAGGGGAATGGGAGGGCAGGAAGGGAGAGGTGTGCTAGGACAGTAACAGCGAGACATTATGGAGACAGACTGGGTGTCACACGATACACTGGTACAGTCTCATGTTCATTATCTCAATTRTTTATCCTCCCTGCTGGAACACTTCTAAAACAAATCCTACCATGTGTTTTGAGGTTGGGCTTCACAGAGTGAAATCACAACTCCTTTCTYGGAGTTTAGCTGGAAAAATACAAATCTGCCAACTAGGAATATGAGGGAAATAAACTGTGGTTCTGTGTAGCAACAAGTGATGGATTTCTGCAGATATGGAAAGCGTCTGCTCTGGAGTTCCAGGTCAGAGAGTGTGTGTATTTGCCCCAATGTTACATTCGTTGCATGTGAAATAATGATGTGAGATTCTCAAGCTCGTTTTAATAAAGCAGACTGCTTTCGCCCTGATCAGAAAATTCAACTTCACAGTCCCAGGCCTTGGAACCACCAGCCATCAGGATTAGACACTAAATACGTCAGTGCATAGTAGTCAGGGAAAATATTTATTAGCTTGATTTGTCACCACCATTCTCAGGCTTTCTGCAAGGACAGATAACGACCCCAGACCTTGAAGCAGCCTGGTCCCTGGTGTGTTGTGAGCGAGCTTTGAACGTAGTTTCTGTAACTGCAGTAATGAGCATTCATCTCTGTGTTTGAAAGCATCGTCCGTCTGTTGGTTAGCTAAACAAACGTCACAAGGATTTGTTGGCAGGATGGCTTGCCTTAGTAAGAAGATCTTTTGCATTAGGACGTCCACTTTCTGGATTAGTTAAATGTCTTTTGGGTCTAGGCTAAGTACCTTAGGTATGGATCTGGGTTTCCAGGCATTTCACAAAGGAAAGGATCAGAGTTCAAATCCAACTTGAGCTTAAGTAGTTCTCTTTCTGACTTGGGCTGTGTTTTCCRTTCTGTTTCAGCAGACATCACTGACATGAAGATGATATTAGTACAAATCTCACCATGCAGTGGCACTGCTGCTTCCTCCCCCCTTCTGTCATTTTGTTCATTTAAATCTAACCTTGTGTGCTGCAAACACACCTGAGAGGGCTCTTTGAGACACTCTTCAAGAGCAGAGAGGGCTGCTGGACTGGTGCTGTTCATACACTCTGTCTGGCAGAGACGATCAGAGTATCCTCCCCCTTGGGAGCTGGTTGATGCACCCCTGTGCAGAGGGGTAGTACAAGCCCTTTTTTATGAGCTGAGCTCTCCGAAGAGAGCTTAAATGATCCATCCATCTCAAATTATGCACAGAGATGGTTTTCAGACAGCTCAGGTCAGTCTCTCTAAACCTATGGGAGTTATTAATATGTGCAAGCCAGCAGAAGGGAGAATAGGACTCCGTATTTTATTTGCTCTGTAACACATCTGGTACGCCTTTTGGCTCTTGGGAGCACTGGATTTATTCAGTCTTATCTTTCTATGGGGATGAGCAAGATCAAAAGCATGAAGCCGGTTACATGCAGAACATAATTCCCTGTTTTACACACCACAAGCAGGTCCAGACCAAACAAGACTCACCCATTTCCTTCCCTGTGGGACAATGCACTTATGGCACTTGTATATTCATGGGCCAATTCAAGCCAAGAAATATTGCCCAAGATCTATTGCAGAGAATAAAAATAAACAAATGTTAGTTCCTGTTGGGTAAAAGAAAGTCCATGTCAGTATTGACCTGTGAGGAAATCCCTCAATCTAAGTGTTCCTGAACCATCAGATGCTTTATCTGCAAAACGTTGGGTATCGTGAGGTGGAAGCTCTATCTCTAGCTCCTTTGCGAAGCTAYGCAGCTCCTTACAGAGGGTCAGTGAGAGAATTTTTCTGGAAGGTTTATGCAGTGGGTGATTGGTTGCCGTTAGCACTCAAGCAATCTTCTTAGACTGTAAATCACTAACGTGGAACAGCCAAGCTTCCTGGCCCTCTGAGCCATGCACTAAAATCTTTGCATGGCTGAATGCCATCAGTACATACCATCTGCTTCGTAAAACTGGAAAGTRTTTGTGGATGAAGATTGGAGAGATTCCTTGGGGCTTCTTGAGCAAAAGGGGACAAATCTTGTTAGGGGGGACAACTGAGTGCTAGGTGTCAGGGTGACGTTTAGTCAGGCCAAAACCCATGTTCACCCATTCGTCCCCATAGGCAGGCACTAGGTTTACTCAACATTCCCTGCATCTGTACAACCTCAGCCTGAGCTGCACCTGGATGGTCTATTAAGGGGCTCAAGAATTACAGGTACACCTCCCCAGCCCTATGGAAATACTAGGATTAAATACTTCTTCCATGGCCAGTCAGTGAAAACTGGCTCTGGCCCTTAAGGAGCCCAGAAGCGCACACAGAGATGTTTTTCTCCTCTGTGGGACATGAGATGGCAGTGATTCTTCACCTGCATATGGATGGTTTATTCTCTGAAATACCTCATGCTGCAAGTCATTTTCCCTTTTTAAAAACTGCTGCACTTCAGAAGTCRTGATAGGTTAGTGGTCCAGTCTGGAAAGCTTCTCTGAGAGCTGGGAATGGGCAGTTCAACACTGCTGCAAAGCACTGGGAAGTGCCTTGCTGATTAAATCTCTGTTCAGGGCTTTATCCTCCTTCACTCACTTTAAAATTGCTGAAATGAAAATAGAGGCAAAGCAGCAGGCCTTCTGTTTAGATAAGTGATGTCCTTTGTATCAAGCAATCATTTTAAACTGCACTCAGAGCCCATTATGTTAACGTTTGTTCTTGCTGAGGCATCCTGTCAAGACCCCTTTGGTGGTTGCTGCCTATCTGTTGCTTCTATGCAGCAAAGTGAGATGGAAACCACTTCGTGCTGCAGCTCCAGTCTGCATCAGCCCTGGGGTCTGTCTTGGATTTTCTTGCTGTCAGTGAGACAGATGATTTGTTGTGGGAGTGGTAACAGGGCCTGGGAGTCCAGGGATGGAGCAGGACTCCACAGAGATGGGCATTTTGTATATTCATTCATTTTCTCGATATTTGACCAGGACCTAGTATAGGAGAGGGTACAGCACAGAGCTAAATGGAAGTACTGGTTGTGCAGCCTGATGTCCGATGAGGTGGCAGCACGTGCCACACCAGCTTGCACCAGTGGCGGAACAAGTGTCTCTGCTGGTGACAACAGGTCATGCTGCTTGGCACCATGAAAAGTCTTACAACTAATTTGTTCTTCACCTGCCTTCTACCTATTGGGAACTTGGTTTCACGCTCTGCCCCACTAAACACCCCCAAACAAGGTTCACGTAACGTGGCTGTGGCTGTTTACCTGTGAATTTGAATACTTATTTTCCCCCCATAACTGATCTTGAATCACTTTTCTGTGTGCCTTGGATCAAAAGAGGATCAGGGTCTGCAGGCTGAAAGCCATGGATTAAAATGCAAAGTATGTAGAAATTTTACATCATTTTGTTTTGTTCTTTCTAGAATGCATGAACTGCACGAGACTAGCAGATATGACCGAGAGGCTAAACACGCTTGAGGCCAAGGTAAGGACCTGCCTTTATTCTTCTGTTTGGTAAAAATTTCCAAGAGTTGCTGCTGAAAAAGATGTTGAGTTGGCAGCCCTGGAGAGATCAGGTGTCTGTCCTCCTGTCTACAGCAAGGAACACGCTGTGGTGGTGGTCCTGCCCCAGGGAACGAGGGCACCACTGCTGTGCACATGGGCATCGCTCACCTCTGGCCTGGCTCCTTCTGCTTCCTGCACATCCTCTTCGGCTTCACTCTGCATCTCTGTCTCCCTTCTTCCCTGCTGTCACAAACATGCAGCTGCTAATAAATAATAAATAGCTCATTGCTCTCGACTGGAACACATTGGCTCAGGTTTTGCTCCAGAAACAGAGGGCAGACGGAGCTGTATGAAAACTCTCTTGCCTTCAGCTGGTTGATAACGTGGGGATGTAAAGCAGTGATTCCCCTGGTTCAGGAAAGAAGCAGACTCTGATTCTGGTCTCTCTCGCTAAAAATGCCTTGTAGAAACCTTACCAATGTAGAGTGCAAAATAGAGGAGTAACGATACGTAGATTTTCCTAAGAACAGTTGTTCATTAGACTGCTCTTCAAGTGCTATCCAGTCCTGCTTTTTTTATCCCTTTTCTGAAAGATGGGAGGCTTTCATGCGTGGTTTAGTGGAGACAAACGTTAAGGGGAGACCTTCACGTTGTGGGTTTTTTTTCTGCAAATTGTTTTAATTTCTCCCTACTGGGATTCAGATAAATTGTTCCAGTCTAGCAACAAAGCAGCTGAATCAGTCAGACCCCTTTGAGCTGTGGTCAGCCTGTGACAGCCCAGTCCTGGCTGTTAGATATAGTGCTTTGGTCCCTTTAAGGCATTGTGCTGCTGTTGTTATTCATTAACTGATGATTATCAATGACATAAAAGAACCTGGGGAGAAACCTTTGTGGAGGGGGGGGGTGGGGGGATGGATGTGTGGTGTTTTTGAGGCCAGTGCATGATATTATGGTAATTTGGGAATTGTCTGTGCTGAAATGGAGTGAGCAATGTTGTCTGGAACTTCCTCAAAGCCTTTGCAGTTGTATTTCACTACAGGAAAATGAAGGGGTGGGGGGAATGAAATTCTGGGGAGCAGAGTTTTTCGAGTGAAAACAACTGTTGTAGTGCAAAGGACAAAGATGAGCTGGATTGTTTTTCCAAGCAGCAGGACCTGGCAGGTGGGTGTTCTTTGGCAGTGAGGAGCTGGAGGCGTTTGGAGAGGAGAGAGGCGCTGGTAACTGACCTCTGCGTGTGCAGTCCTGAATCCAAGTAAGACATGGGACCAGCCTCAGAGAGACGTAAATCAGCCCTCCCATGCTCAGCCTGTAGCCAGCTGTACCTTCCTTCTCTTTCCAGGGCTTTCTATATTTGGCTCACTGGAAAATGATAACCGAAGACTGTCCCGTCATCAGAGCACCCGTGCTCTGCTGGCTTGTGCAGCTCAGCACTTGTGTCAGGTAACAAAACATAAGAGGCTAACGGCAACCTCAGCTGGGGCCCTGGCAGGACTTCATGGAGGAGGAAGGAGGTCCTACCTACCCAAATCCCCTTGAGAAGTCTTAGCCCAAGAATGAAACTGCACCCTTGTCAGTGGGCTTGTCTTCTAGATATGAAGCTGGTTTAAATTGGGTGACATTCCCATCACCTGAAAGCAATCTGCTCTCTGGTGTTGGCACCAACTGCTAGATGCCCACAGTATTTGGGAAGTGCTGGCTGCTTGCTTTCTGCATGGGAGCTCTAGTGATGGCAGGAGCACGTTGTCTCCTACTCTAACCTAGGATGCCTGTTGTGCAGCAACTGGATTTGTCTCCTAACTGGCAAACCTGTTGGCTGTCCTTAGGAAATGCTTCCTATGTTGGCAGCCATATGGCTGCAACCTGCTCTGCGTTCAGGAGGGAGTACTGAGTCATCATCAACAAACTCAGTGTTGATGGCTGAAGACTTTGTAGTCTTGCAAACCTTCCGACGTGAGGAACAGTGAGGCGGATGCCTGCAAAGTTCAGTGCCAAGATGTAGCCAGCCAGACCCTGGAGGTGACACTTGAAGGATTTTGGTACTGCCTCAGTCCCGGCCATAGCCAAGACCACACCACCTCTGCTCTGCTTTCTTGAGAGTGGGGCTTTGGGTAACTTGATTCTTGTCAGCTCTCGATCTTGGGCATAGTGCATCATGTCTCTGTTTTAGTGCTGCAGTGAGGCAATTTGTGTTGTTGCTGTGATGGGTTTCCTTCTGACTTTACTATGCTCCCACAGAGACCCAAGTTGGGAGCAAAGCTCATCCAAGGGTTTACTTTTACAGAGGGAAATGAGTTATTTCTTTCTGTTGTGAAGTACTAAAGACCGTGTCTCTGCAAGGGTGCCTTCTGCAGCACAGCCCAGCGATGTCATTATCAATCTTTTGGCTTCCACTTTGTTTGAAAAGCTGTGGGTGCTGTGCAAAAATTGCCTGTAGCAATTAAACGGAGAGTGAAGCAATGTTACATGAATGCTGGTGCTGTTCACAAGAGAAGTATGCTGATTCACCCTTTTTTCAAGGTTAATTTAAGTTCAGTTTGATCTATGTAGCGATGTCATGACCTCAGTTGTTGTTACTCAATAATAGCTAGCACTATTAAAAAGGTGCTTGAATTTGTGTAGTATTGTCTGTATTCCTGCTCTGGATTTTGCAGAAAGATCCCTATTTTGCTGGATGATCTGGATGTGAAGTTGTCTCTCAGCTCTCCAAACTGTCTTCTTGTAGCGTCTCGTTTCACTACAACAACAGCCTGAAGCTGTTTGGAGGAAGACAGGAGTGATGGGATGGGCACACACATCCCTTACTAGTGTCGGAGACTGATCCCCCCCTGATTTTTGCTGTCTTGTTCTGCAAGGCAGTGTGGAAGTTCATCCTTCTTATGAGCAGAGATGGATTTTCCTGCCACAGTCCTGCTCCTTCTGGAGACAACTGAAGTTGAGGAGCTTTGCTGCTTTTGCTCTTTTGAATTTCAGCCCAGCATGACCATGGTCAGCTCAGGGAATGGCAACGGGTAAGATCAGCCACCTCAGCGTAGCCAGCCAGCTTCAAGCAGGTCAGGCCGTTGGCACCTGCTGTAAGGGCTTTGAGGCATGGGGAGCCTGTGTAGGCTTGTTATGAATACTGCAAGGTCCAAGGGTGAGAGCAAATGTGTGGAAAGCTACCTCTGAAGGCACCGTGGACCTGGGAAGGTCGGTGCTGGGTGAGAAGTTTTGCTTTAATAGAGTAGGTTAGGGACAAGTGAAAAACAATCTCTTCCTCACACCTCTGCAATGGGGACAAGGAGCCAAGAGCCTTTCTTGGTTATGCGTGAGGATATGTATAATGCATGTTTGTCCTCCAGTGGCTGTGAAGGGCAAGTTAAGGAAACTTAAACTCAGTCATGGAAGAAGAGGCTACAAGACTGTGATTTCTTCTTTCCCCACTCCTCTTCTGCAGGCTTTTATAGCTGTCCCCCTAAAAAATGGGGATATAACCAGAAATGGTCTCATCTTTCTTATTACAAGGATGAGTTGGTTCATCCAACTTGTAAGATCAGTGTCCAAATGAGGTAATAAAAGTAACCCTCTGATTTTTGTAATATGACAGTTGGATCAGAAAGCAAGGAGCAAGAATAAACACAGAGCAAATGGAATGAA
Organism: Phoebastria nigripes; assembly: GCA_035582835.1. NCBI lineage: Eukaryota > Metazoa > Chordata > Aves > Procellariiformes > Diomedeidae > Phoebastria > Phoebastria nigripes. Next base: position 787,685 of record JAYKAV010000211.1, read on the forward strand.
AAATGACTCAGGGACTGGTGCTTATACAGCCCTTGGGGAGGAAGAGACTCTGAGACATGGCTGAACTGTGTGGCAGAACAAACTCTTCATGTGTCTTGGGCTTTCCTTAACACTGCTCTAGGTTGTCCTTGTGGCTGTAGGAGATGTTTCTGCAGGAAAGGAGGTGAAGGGAGATGGAATCAGGTTCCATCCTCGTCTCTCCTGTTTCGAGTTACCCTGTCATCTCCCCAGGATGGAGTTGGCCTGTTCCATTTGCTTGATACCAGACCCATTTGGATGCCAGAGATTTGAAAGCTTGATTGGTGGTGTTGAGCTTGAAATCTACAGGCCATGGGAATCTACGTCAGGGAGGATGGTGTTGAGCCTGGGGTCAAGGACAAGAAAGTGTGCAGGCTGGAAGAAAACTACCCCCTCCCCAAACCCCAACATGCCAAACCTTACTTCTCTCCCATGACATCTTACTTGACATCAATCACTACAGCACCCCCTGACCCTGTGGGGAGCCTCATTGGTGGGAGGGCAGAACGAATCATAGAATCATAGAATAGTTTGGGTTGGAAGGGACCTTTAAAGGTCACCCTGCTTTTATTTCATATGAAAGGTTTCTCCTTAGGCCAGCACAGCTTCTTAGTGGGAAGAGTGTATAGCCCTTCCTTTCTGAATTTCCCGAGCCTGATGCTGCCCTCCTGTGTCACAGGACTAAGCCCAGAGAAACTCCACTGAAGTTCAAGAGAGCTGCAGTGTCAGGAGAGAGCAGCACTGCTGCCCATGGCAGGCAGTGCTAGCAGGAAAGCAGGCAGCTGCATAAAAATTTCTGCTCATTTTGTTTGCCCAGTTTCTTTTAATAAACTCCAGCACAGAGCTATGGGCACTGCAATATTAAATCCAGCTTTTGGTTGGAGCTTGAGTGCAGCATTTGATCTGAGTTGATATAACCCAGTCTTATCTCCTGACACCGCTTTTGAGAAGTTCGTGGCATTTCACTTACAGCTTTAATGCAGGGAGATAACATTACATATCTAGTGTCTGATTGATTCATTGTGTGATTGATAAATGACATGCATATTTTTTGCATGAAAACAGTCCTTGTAATGTGATTCCCCACGCAGAAGGTTCTGAAAGGTTTTAAAGAAAATCTTTGTACTGTGTACAGAGTTTGATCAATACATTGCTATTTATATGAAATGACCCCATTTATTTAGAACAGATTACCCCACAGCACCTTCACTACCCTGTGTCTTTTGATTATGAAGCATCGTTACCTGGAGTTTTAATGTAATCATTGTATGAAATGTTTCTCCCTCTTCTTCCAAGCAGCTACATGAAATACTGGCAGCTGTCTGGGATGTTTTATGGGGTTTGTCTTTTCTTTCTTTGATAGACGATAAAACAATTTCCTGCTATAGTGGAGAAATATTTGGAAAATCAAAAATGTTTCATGGTACTGTGACATGGCTGAGAGATTGGGAGGGAAACCCCAGTTGCTTGGCTGTGAGGCTGCTGCTGGTCCTATAGAGTGGACATTAGCGGTTGCTTGATATTTCAAGGACTTTCATGGATTTTCCATGTTGTGTATGTGATTGCCACTAGCAGTTATTTATTTTCTTTCTGTTCTGAACAGGAAGGTGGCTTACCTAATCTCTAAGGTTTCCTAATGACCCTGTGCAGAATCTGCCTCTCCAGCTCCAGTAATGCGTTGAATTTAAGGAGTATTTGGGCTATTTCGCAGGTAGCTGTATAATAACCAGCTGGTTTCTAGTAGCAATAACAAACTTAAATCAATCCCTGTAAAATTTTTAATTTCATGCTGAGTTTCTGTATGTCAGTTAATGTAAAAAATGTCCCTGAGAATAAAATGCAACTTCCTAACTGATTTTTACAAAGGGAAACCATGAACCAAAACTGGGTGGGCAAACCGAATTTTTTGCCAATGTTCATATCTGAACTTTGCATCTATCTCACTGGCCTTTTTCTAATCAGCAATAATCATGACTATGATTAGGACTCTTGAGGCAGTTTGGGTACTGGCCTTTCTCTCATTTGGGCTTCCGTCTTTCAAAATGACAGTTAAAATCCTTTCGTTCTCAAGTCTAGTAATTGTTGGACCTTATTTCTTATCACTGTTGGATTGAAGGAGCAATCTGTCCCCTAAGACTGTTCCATGTGTTTGGCAAATGCTGTAAATCGTTTGCCAGAACCACAAAAAGGCTTTAAAGACCTCCTCCTCCACCATCCCCTCCCGCAAAGTCTTTTAGTTACAAGTTTGGCATTTTTAATCAAATAGATTCAATATTTTCATAAAATAACTTTGAAAAATTCTCTTTTCCTATGACATGCAACTTAATTTGCCAAGCAAATCCTATGTCTGCATTAGGAAATGCTTTTGGTGTGTTTAATACCTGGGAACATTGTTTACAAGCTTTGTTTTTTAAGAGAAATACTTTTGTGGACAAAAAGTAGGTTTCAGCAAGGGAGGTATGTGAGGAGCCTAAGGGATGTAAGTGCTCAGATCCTTTGGTAATCCCGTGCCCAAACATGCAAGCTTCCATTTGATTCTCAATCAGAAATTCTAGTGGAGCTTCATAAGGAAAGTATGATCATAAGAGGAAAATTACTTTGGGTCCTTTTTTTCAGCTTGCACTATGGCGAGCCAGGAAAGGACAAAGCCCCTTATCTTTTCCAGTTGTGCCGCTCTCTTCTTGCAGCTTTTCATTTAGAGTGCAGCAGAGGAGGAGAGCACGCAAGGCATCTCAGCATATTTGAGCTAGCTGATGTGAATCTCTCAGCCAGCGTTGAGGGCTTCTCACCTGGTGAGAAGCAGAGAGCTGATCTCAAAGCCGTTGCTGAGAACAGATGTTGCTTTGTCAAGACAGAGTTCATCTCAGGCTGGTCTGGCTCCACGTCCGTAGCACTGCCACATCCCCAGCAGGTGACAAGCAATAAATCGGGCAGAGAAGAATGGTGTGCTTTTGAGGGTGGAAGGTTATAGCTCCGATGTATTTTTATCAGGTATTTTAAAGTAATGGTGGGGAATCTGATTTCACTCTGAGCTCCTTTGTGTACTTCACTCTGCAATGAGCTCTTAGCATGGCACTGAAGGATTGCTGGATCCTTTCCACATCTAGCTTCTTCCCCTGGCTCTTAACACTTCGAGGTGCCAGTGATGGCAGGCTGCATGGGCTCACAGCAGCAGAGATAAATCTCCAACGTGTAGCAATATCAGAGAAGCTCCCCAGGTGCCTCAGAGTGCAGTGACCCAGTAAGACCACTGCCAGTCCTTCCCGCACTGCTGCTCTCTCAAGCAAAGCMTTGATGGTCTGATGATCTGCTGAACATTGCCTGCGTTTCATCTAAACTAGTTGGCTAGCCTGCGCTTTTGTGTCTTCTCTGCTCTGATTCCCCCCCAGAAGATACCTGCTGATGAAATAGTCACTTTTTGCATCCTCTTTTTTGGAAATCCTGTTAAACTGTGCAAAAAAACAAATACCTTTGCAGAAAGAGCATGAACTGCACTACCCGTGGATTGGCAGAAGCCTTTGGTCCACATTTCTGTCTTCYATGCAATAGCTGATGATGTAAACCTTACCTTTTGGTCTACATTGTGTCACTACAATGACATCAGCTATTGCTCCCCACATAATTTATCAATATAAGGAAAACTCCTCCATGCACTAATTATCTTGTCCCCTTTGGCTAAAACCTCTAAGATGTAATAAGGATGAAGTCACCCAGGTTCTCTCTGGGCACCCAGTTCACCAGATTTTAGTGGACACTTACTGAATGTCTTTTGGCTTTTGAAACCAAGCAATTGCGCCTGCGCCTTGTGTTCACAGGTTTCATATTGCTACAAGAGAGATACCATTCTCCATCAGATTTTGTAAAACTCCCTGTTTAACTCTGTGTCTTAATGAATGATTAAAAAACTCTTCTATTTTGCCAAATAATTTGCTATAAAGAAAGATATGTCCAACAAGTTATGCAATTACCATTATTAATCAGCTTGCGTCTTTACAAGATCAAGGGAATCTTATTTTACACTGGAATTTTTAGTTGATGAGCTGGATTCATGCAGTTTCTTTCCCTCCTCTTTAGAGAGGGATGGAGGGGAGTTAATTCTGCCAATGCTTCAGGAGACCAAATATCCCCTGTATTAATTAATAATATCCATCTGGATTATGTCAAATGATTCCCCTATGGATTTTTATCCAAGGAAAAAGCATTCTGAGCCCTGTTGTATCAATTTTGAAATCTTTGGAAGCCCGGCTGTTCTTTCCTTGTTTCTAGCACCTACTAGTTACAGGACATCAGGAATGCGAGTGCAGGACAGATGATGGGAGGAGGCTGTGTTTGTGAAATCTTCTTTTGATGTGGGGGAACAACCAAAATAGGGTTCTTGAAAGCCACTACAAGCCAAAAAAAGTCCTCTGACACTGAACATCTCAAGAAGATGAAAACCTTCCTCCCATTTCCATTGTCCCTGGCCTGAGCTTTTGATATGACGCAAGAAATGTGGTATGTGTCTGAAGTTTAGAAAGTTTATGCTGGCAAATAGAGAAGGGGGAGGTGGGTTGAGTAAGCTGGGACTGAGCTTCAGGCACATAACACTAATGTCCCTGCTGAGGGCCCTACGCGTGAGCGGGCCCCACAGTGAAGAGCCAGGCTTTGAGCCACGGGAGAAGAGCAAGCGCCAGATCCTGTACAGAGGTGAGCCCAGCGGCTCTGCGGGACTCGAAAGGCCCAGGGATGAGTTTTGCAGGCAATAATCTCTGCCGCTGGTGCTGGCCTGCGAGCTCCTTGGCCAGTGCAGTGCAGTGCATCATCCATCCTGCATTCCCTTCGCGTTCACACGCCGTCTCCTACGTCGGGCCTGTGTCCCACTGCGGTGTTGGCAGGAGATGTGGCCCCATTTCAGTTCTTTCCAGCTTTCTGACCCAGTTCAGCTGTGTCTGAGAGGTGGGGTCTGGAAACCAGAGACAAGCCCTCATGCCGGTGGGACCTCTGTTGCCAGAGGCTCCAGTTCAGCATGTCCATTTAGGCTCAGATTTGACTTTTTCCTTTCATGCGTGCAAAAAGACAAAAGCCTGAGTGTTTTGCTGAGTTGAGGCCATCCTTCACCTTGTGCAATGCAGCACAAACTGGGGAGGAAAGGCCTTCATGTCTTCTGCAGGGATCTGCTCTCCTGACACCACAGGCAGCAACCACAAACGCTGCCCTTCAGCTAGTTCTCTGTACCTGCTCTGGTTGGGTGGGTGACTAACRTTACCCGTGGCATCAAGACATATTTCATTTATATGGTGGCATTAGGATGTTTTCTGCCTCCATTCTTCATGGAGGCATAACTTTTGCATTGGAAGTGGTAATAGCAACAGAGGTGGGCACTGCTTGCAATGAGGATTTCCAATCAAAACCACACGTTCTTCTTCACTTGGTGTTATCCCTCTCTCTACCTCACCCTTATTGACAAGAACATATCAAGACTTTAATACTGAGACTTTAATACATTGCACATTTTGCTAATTTGCTTTCTGGCTGTGAGCCTCTCTGGTATCATTTTCCAGCAGTTTACTCAGAGGGCTAGAAACTTTCTTTTTTTGTTTAATGAAAGTGGGAATTCTCCTCGAGTCCCTTGACTATGGCAATGGCAGCCTTAAGAAAAACAGAACGTGACAGAAAATAGATGAATGGCTCCAGTGCTATTGCAATAATGCGTAAGGACCCCGTTTGTGGTGTGCTGTGCTAGCTTATGAGAGGACACTCCTTGTTGAAAGAACTGTGTATAGTTTGAGATTTTGAATGTGACTAAATCCCTTGTGCTTTTCCTTCTTTAGTTTGGCTCTGTGGATCTCACGGATGTGAGAGCTCTCTTCCTTCTACTTTATTTCTTTTGGGCACTTCTTCAGTCCTAATCATAAAAAGTAGAATTTCTCAGCAATTTCAAGTCTGGAGACTTCCTGACCTCTATCATTTTGTGCCCAGGGAAAATAAACTTGTTACTATGGTTTGAGCCTTAATGACTGCTAAGTATATATAGTCAATTTATAAAAGAGCATACTGGATTATTCTGTGCATGCCTTTAAATCYTTTACAGCGTTTATCAGCAGAGCGCTCATTTAAAACATGTTGTTTTAATGAAAAGGATACCGTTGCCACTGTTTTGTGTTGATTATGTGGTAACACGTTTTTATTACCACCCATAAAAATGATTTGGAGCTGTTCCACTCCAGATGCAACCTTCGGCAGAGCTGTGCTAGTGCCGCTCGCGCCGCCCGGGAGGGCCCCGGACCCCTGCAGCTTGCTGGTCTCTGACCATTGCTGCTATTGATTTAATATCACCTCTTCCCACAGCACTTCTGGGCTGCGGCAAAATACTGTCCAAGACAGCCCTTGTCAGTCCCTTCCTCGCAGTAGGAGCATCCTAACCCTGCCCTGGCTGTAGCCCCTCTAATTTGCCACCTCCAGGATTAGTTTTGCCTCTGTTGCTGAGTACACTTTGGCAACATCCAGGTGTTTTGCTGGAGAAGTGAGAGAATAATATAATAGCATAAAGTGATTCAGAAAAGGTCTTCAATGCACACTTGGGTCCCATGTCAATGGGAATTAAGCACGATTATGGTAAGGCACATGCTTAAGTGATTGTTGAACATACAGAGCATATTTCCTTGAAGTCTGACAAATAAATCATTGGGTAGAAGCACAGAAGTGCAAGAGGGAGACTGAACTGATTCCTTCCTTGCCTGGCATCAGACAAGCCTGTTGAATAAAAGCATTGTGACCTGATTCCTTTTTGCTTTCTTATTACTCAGAAAGCAAGACTCTGGACCCGTGAATAAAGATCCTTGCAATAAAGGAAGAATTTTGCTTGTTTGCAACAGCTGAGGTTCAGTTCCCTTGCACTTAACCTAGCTCCCAGTTTAATTAGTTTCTGATTCACCCCTGTCAGGCCAGTGCATTCTGCAGGAAGTTCATCATTTCTGGCGCTGCTGCAATACTGGCTCTCACCATGCCTTGTAATAAATAAGTGATAAACCTTGTAATAATTGCAAGTTAAAAAACAAACAAGCGGAGCCAAGTCACTCTCATTTATAATTGCAGTGTGACTTCATTATGTAAAGACAACACAGCATGTAAAAGCTGAAACTTCTAGGGATTTAGTGGAAAGTTTGAGCTGTATTCTCTTTTATTTCCCTTATCCCTAGATCAGTATTTGCTTAGGTGGTTTCCAAACAGGAAGAGACAGTGCTGTAATAAACCGAGATGCTGGATGCTTGGATCAAAACTCTTGTTCTGGAAACCCCAGCCTTGCTCCTGCCCGATGGGCATCCTGCGTCCACCCTAGGCAGGCAGCTTGACAGGGATCGATCCAGCTGCCAGGTGAGCGGCAGGGTTGCTGCTGCATCCCAGGCATGGCTAATGCAGGGGCTGCCGACCCTTTGGCTGCCCCACTAGGAAAGTGGGTGCTGCCCTTGGCCTCTGTTTAGCTTCTGTCTAGCAATTGGGGTAGAATCCATTTGCAGCAGAGCACGTGGGCTTGGCACTCCAGGTCAGTGCTCCCAATGGGGTAGTTAGGCTTTTTCAAAAGAAATCTGTAGACTACTTTGTTGTGCCACCCTTGCTTAGTGGCTGGGAAGGCAGGGGGATGAAGCATTTAGATTAAAATAAAAAAATTATTTTTTTTTAAATCCTCATTTTGTGAAAACTTTAATTAAAAATGTTGGTTATAAAGTGCAATGAATGTTGCCCTGGGCTTCACTTTAATGGAGTTTGTCAGTGGGCAGAGTCCACCTGGGTCCTCCATCCCTCTACGTCTTGTGGGCGTTTAGGTTTTTTGCGGCCATGTTACAGACTAACTTCCAGCTTCATATGGGCCAGCAGTGGCCAGGGGAGCACAGCTTGATGAACATCAGGGAACATCCCTAAATCATACAGGGAAAACGAGGTCATTTTGCCAAGGAGCTTATCTTGTAAACGGCCCAAATAGCTCAGGGACGCACATTGGGATGTGGATTTATTTGAAGGTAGTGTGTTTACAAGGTATAGAAACAGTTGCAAGTTTTAATAATATCCTATTACTTCTAAGTAGAGCCCTTTGAGGAAATTGCCTACCTTTTTTTTTATTCACTCCAAAATTAAAGCACTTCAGCTCTTTAAAAGCTCCATATTCTCCATCTTCTTTAATTTGGTCAGCATTTGTACTTTGACTTGCAACCAGGACTTTTCCTGAGGCACCTCAGCTTGCTACCCTGGGCATCCTACAGCCCTTCATCTTGTACCAGCTCTCAGCAATTTCTGACCCAATGACTCTGGATTTCAACACGTAACCTAGCAGTGAAATGCTGTGTCCTCTSACACCAGCTCTGGTCCCTGGTTTCATGTTCACGAGGGAGACAATCCCATGTAAGGCTGAGTCTGCAAGCAGTGAAGCCCTCTCCAAGGGGAGGGCATGTGCAGGACCCTCTTGCAACTTAACACAGCAGCTTCCTACACTAATTACTGCCACTTTCCAGAAAACCAATAGTGCTTTAACACCAAAACCCTGCGGTCTGTGATGCAGAGTTATCCACAGCTCCTGCTGGCAAGGAGAGGAGTTTCAAGACCTCTCAGGATTGAGACCACATATGAAACCATCCCGCTGACCTTGTTTGCCTTCCCTGTGTCCCCTGTCTAGATCCTTCTGCTCGAGGCTGCGGAGCGAAGCCCACCATTGGAAAACAACCTGCCAATCACTGGGACAACAGCCACGTGGTACGATGATTTGCTACCAGATGCCTTTCCCCTACTAAATCCTGGGACTGTCCTGAGGAAAACAGTGGGATCTGTTGGTAAGCATAACCTGCTCTTCACCAAATTGCCCACCCTACATACGCGATTCCTGTAGGGTGTCTAAAAAGGAGGCCGTGTCAGTCTGCTGCAGTACTGGAAGCTGCAGGGGAGAGGGGTTGGAGGGAAATGCTGGCAGCTCCTTCCCTCTGCTCTGTAAAGGAGAAGAGGGTTAAGATTTTCAGATGGACAATTCCTCTCTTTTTTTCTGGGCACGTTTGCTGCCGTGTGTTTGATCTAGCAGGGAGCCGTCGATGGGAGCGGCCGCACTCGGGCTGCATGGTGCTGCCTGATGAGCACAGGGCAGGCAGCCTTGCTGGCATGAGTGGCTCTGTGTCTGCGCTTTGCTTTGCACCCGCAGCAGGGACACCATACCTTTGGTTTTTGCAAATGCTCGCTGCAAGATGGGATTGTGCTCAGCATGAAAACCACCCTGCGAAGAGGCATTTTGACAGCTTTCAGCCTCTGTTTTAGAGTCAGAATCAGCATTATTTAGCTCTAGAGCCAGGATTCCTTCAAACCAGGGGCTGTTCAGTCTAAGGGTTTAATGTTGTCTCGCATCTCTCCCTCTCTGCCAAGCTGTGAACGCAGAGGTGGTCGCACGCCAACACCCATGGGGACTCATGGACAAGGAAGGAATTCAATCCTCTCCAATCCCACCTTGAACCATCCTTTTAGCTGCAGGGAGCTGGATGCGATTTCCTCAGGGCCACTTCCCACTGCCCGCGCAGGAGTGAGGATCACCCCTTCGCAAAGAGAGGGACTTTCAGCTTTTCTCTCCATGTCTCTGCCCCTCCTTGAGTTAAGCCAGCACAGGGCAGGCATGCTCCTGAAAGAAAGCAGCTAAACTCAGAAACTAACATATTAAGCTCCATTTTGCCAGTCTTAATGGCCTGTTGCTAGCCTCGATTTCTGTTGGCACAAGCATCTACTGAAAGCTGAATTCTGGTCTCTGGAAGCAGATTTCTGTTAACCTCAGAAGGGCCACTATGCCTGCCTGTGTGTTTCAGTGTACATGTTTTAAGTCCAAGGACTGTGGATTTTGAGGCCTGGATAGGTTGAAACATTCCTGAGGAAACTCCAGAGAGCCATCAGGATCACAGGGGGACAATTCATACTCACCTACTGAGCGCCGAATGCAGCATTTCCCTGTCTGGGAGTGGTGTGGGGAGGTAGAGGACTGGGGTAAGGGTAATTCTTGGTTTTATTAGGACAAAAAACTTTCCCATGAATAGCAACATCAGTTGCACTCTGCATTATATTTTTTAAATTTACCATAAACACAATGGGCTGTTTTATGATCCCTCTTGTGGCATGAAAAAAAAATACACTTATAAGAAAATCTCCCTCCAAGCCCACTTGGCTAGACAGATCCCCACGCATTGAATTTCCTTGACCTTGGCATTCTCATTTCAAGATCCCTGCTCTCTGCTTCCAAAGCCCTGTCTGTCAGTTGCTTTGCTTGCTCCCAGAGCAGTTCTTTAGTTCTTTATCCTCTATAGGGCCTACTTTTTTCTTCCTTTTTTTTTCTTTCCTTTTTTTCTTTTTCTTCTTTCTTTTTTTTTTTTTTTTTTTTTTCCCGGTCAGAGTAGTTTATTATGGCAGCCCTTCATGACTGCAGCAGACTTGGAGCAACCAACATAGACCAGATGTCGTCCATGTTTATAATTTGACAGGATGCCACAACATGGAGGGAGGTTCGCTAACAATATGTTCTGCAAAGTATTTTCAGAACCACAGTGATGGCTGCCAGGAACTGAATTAAAGCAGTTTCCCCCAGTGTCCATTATATGCTCATTCTGCCTTCTCCATGTCATTTATTTTTGCTGTTGCAGTATCTCTGCACCTGCACTTCATTGTACTAAAGTCAATCCAGCAAAAGTACTGACGACTCTGTACCTTCCACTCAAAGTCCTTTCCTCTTGGAGGCTTGGTATACATGATAATCTCCTCTTGCTCAGCAAGGAGCAGCAAATGCCATTCACCCAGGCAGCGATGCAAAACAGAATGGATCTCCTGGAGCACTTGCATCAGGCTGACTCCATGGTCCACTATCAGCACCCTCCACCCCTGCAGTAAATCCAGAAGGTAGCTAGTGATCATCTCCAAAAAACAGGTGATGTTCTCTGAGCTTTACGTGAGTCTGTCTTGTCAGCCAGACTTCCAGGCTGTGCGCACAGCCAGCCGCGTGCGTTACAGCCCTGCCTGCGTGCTACCAGGTGTAGTCCTTGCTCACTGTTACCCTTTATTTTTCTAGCCTTGATTTATTTAAGCTAGTGTGGAGTAACAACTCTAGCGTAATAACTGGGAATCAGGCATGCACTGGACTCTTTCAGGTCAGGACAGAGTCTTTGAGCAATTAGAAGTAATCAGTTAAGTTGCTTATTGACATGTGATTGCCTGCTCAAGCCCCTACCCGAGCTCTGTGGGCTTCAAATGCTTACTTTGCTAAAGAGCTGTGGGGATGTTTCATGGATCTGGCTCCACGTTTGGCTTCCTTCCCTGCCCACACCAGTTTCTAGCTACAATTCAAAGCCAGCCAAAAAAATGCACTGTGGATTTTGGTGAAATGTAGGGAATTTCACGCAGTTGGTTTAGGATGGTGGGGGACTGCCCATTTTGCATGATTTCAACGCTGTACTGTGACTTGTTGCTCAAAGCTGGCCCCAGGTTCACTTACAGAGATTGCAAACCTCAGGAGATCTTTCAACAAGTGTGATATTAGAGTAGGTGGAAGTCAAACTTGAGTGTCCTGTGTGGTTTGGGGTTGTGGAAAGCTAAGCCTTTGTCCTTCCAATCCCCTTCCCCAGAGTTTTTTGTGAAATATTGCCTACTTTACCCTGTTCCTCGTTTTTCAGCCAAAGCAAATCCAAATCCTAGCTTGCGTGCCACCGAGTTTCTCAACCAGATGGACTAAGGGCGTAATGTTGGTGCCTAACACAAAGATGGTTGATACGGACTAGATGCTTTGAATGGTGGGAGCGTTTCTGGATGACCTTATAGCTCTGGGTTGGCTGACACCTCTCCAGGCTGAAGTCCAGGAAAACTTGCTACCGTTTATTAGGGTAGTTATTTCATCTGTGAGTGACAGGGCTGAGAATAGACAATCATTTAAAAGCAATCAGAGCTGTTGAGACAGCTGCACCGCTGGACTGCTGGCCTTTCTGATCAGCTTGTTAATCAACAGGATACATTTTACTGAGTATTAAGAAAATATATATACTCTGCCTGAGCCAACTGGCAGCAAGAGACCTAATTTTTCATATCTTTCTTTTTTTTCTTTTTCTCGCTTTTTTTTTTTTTTTTTAACCTGACCCTCTCAACTAGAGCCTAAAGGACACAGAGGTGCAGAGGAGCAGCTAATACCACAGGGTAAGTCAATGGTTTCTGCTATTTCCTCTTTCAAAGCACAAAATGTTGCTATGCTTAGTCCTGTACGTGATATGTCCCAAAAAGCAGAAGGGTCCTGTGGCCAGGAGTCCTCAGTGATTTGGAGCCTCACAGATACAGAGAGGCTGGGTTTCTTTTTTGGGTTTTATCTGATCATGGGCTGCTCTGGTTAGAGAGGTGAAATGCCAGCTTTATCATCTTTGAGACATTCAGTTCCCCCAGCACACAAAGGACGGAAAGCGCTGCCCGATGGAGAGGCAGTTCACTGGAGGACACGTGGCTAGAGGAGCAGGACATGTGCTGCGTGATGGGAGAAAACACTGTTATTATCTTATTGGTATTGCCTGCCAGGTGCACTGAGAGCTGCTGGTGATGTTCTGGGCACTGTTTTGCTAAGCTCCATACAGAGAATACCCTGCTCCTGTACAGAGAAAACCTTGGGGAAGGAAAGGGAACAGATGGTGTGTTGCAGGTTAATGACGGGGCCAGGAAGAAAATCCAGGTCTCTGCACGTCTGATTTGGTTTCCAGCAGTAGAATACTCACCTTCTGCCTTTTTTTTTTTTTTTTCCTCTCTTCTCCCCCCTCCCCCATGACTTACTTTCATATTTTTGGAGGATAAAATACTCGCCATGGGCTTCAGCTCTCTGAAAGCAATGCCACTGCAGCAGAGCTGATTTATGCCAGCTGAAGATTTGCCCTATTCATTTCCCTCCCCCTTTTTCCCTGAATCCTTCCCTCTTTCTTCTCCCTTTTGCACTTGTCTCTTTTATGCTGGTAACACCATTTGTCACCAGTATGAGCATTTGCCTGACACATTACTCAGTGCTGCTTCTCCTAGTCTTTCCTTTAGCGCTTTCCACCTCCAGGGAAGTAAGTGCCAGTTTCTTTAAAGCTCCACTGCAGCAGCATGATTGAGGATGCTAGCAGCAAATGATTGCTCTTGGTCTGCAGAAGTTCACAGGATTGAATTATAAAGGTTGAACTGAAGGATTGAGGCTGATTTATACAAGTGAGGAACTGTTTTGACTCACACTCAGCAGCACAGTGTGTTGTGCTTGCAAAACAGTGTTTCTGCTGTTCTTCCCTCTATGTTGGAAAGAATTTGCTGCAATAAAGTTTCAGGTGGGGGGGGTTGGTAGTGGGGAGAAGCTGTTTGCAATGCTGGGAACAAATGCTCTTGCTCTCTTAAATGGGCTCCTGATCACCTGCCTGAGCTTGCCAAGTACAGCATCTACTGTCAGGTGAGATCCATTAAAGGAGCCCCTCTATTCACAGAAAAGTCTGCAGTTTGTGTCCTGTGGGTAAGCAAATTGATCCAAATTAAAACCTTACCTTAATTCCTTGTTCAATACTCAAATTAAATCAGATCTGTATTGATGACTGAATAAAACAAAAGTACAGGCACACAGTCCCACATAAAGCCTTTGAAAAATCTCATTTCTTCAGTCTGCCCAGTTTCACCATGAATTAGAGATGGATAGATTTCATTTTTGTAAGAAAAAATAATTTGGACATCTCTCCAGAATGGCAAAAAAAGAAGAGAGGAAGGGGAATCTCTCAAGGGGGTCTAATACTGGGGGATTATTGCTTTGTTCTGAGAAATGCAGAGAGTTTGGATGAATATCTGGGGGGACAAGGTTTTGTGCCCCAGGTGGGCTGTCCCACATCTAGAGTGGGAACCGGATCCAAATGTGGGAGCTGCAGATCCTGTGAGCCTTGGTTTTTATTACGTAGCCCCGTTTCCTTTGGTACCAGTTGTGAAGGTGTTAGTTGGCCAGCTTGTTTCCTTTTTTCCTTCTCTCCCTGTATTCCCATCCATTCTTCTCCACTCCCTATGTGCAGCAGGTTCTCCTGGCACTGCTCTTGGTGCGTCCAGTACCTCTTCTGATACCAGGGAAGGGGAAGGACACTGCTTAAGAGTTTATCAAAACTTAACTTGCACTCTGCTGGGTTATGGTCATATGTAATACACAGACTAAAACTTGAAATCTGAGTGCACTGAACTTTGGACTCAGACAGATCTTCCTCTGGCTTTGTAGCTTGCATCTGCCACTGCTTTCAAATACTCAAAGCCCTTTGGTAGCCCAGAAACCAGGAACCTCTGACTCTCTTGGCTGTGACAGTTAATGCCTTTGTTGTAACCATTAACCACTTAATCTGAGTAGACAGACTAACTCAGCCACCTCTCTAAGGTATTAAAGGTTTCACTGATGTTTGCACAGTATTTAAGCATATCTTTCCAAAGCAGCTACTACTCTTGTGAGCGGAAGACGCACAGTGTTTTTCTGAAAAACACTATAAAATTGCCAAGTGTTGTAATTATTTTGATAGCCTAAAGAAATCAACATTAAGATTTTATTTAGTCATCAGAAATAGTCACTTTCAGATTACAAACGCTGCCTGCACCTTTCGTAGGCTTACTGGGGGTCTGAGTGGACTTGCCAAGAAGCATCCTGCTGGGCTGTAATTATTGTGTTACTGGTATTTCCAGATGGGTTTGCTCAGCACCCTATTCATTGATCTAAATTAGTAACATCTAGTTACTTCAAAAGTGTGGGTGCATTAATTTCAGTTTGGGGCAAAAAATGCTTGTGCACAGCATGGTACACTTGTTAGATGAATGAAAACAGGAGAAAACAGGGAAACATCTTTGATGCAGAATCTCTGGGTGGTATGTATAGATCAGCCAGAGCAAGTGGGAGACAGGGTTTGATTTGCTTTTGCAAATATATTTTGTGTATTTTGATACATTGGGACTACCATGGAGCTGACACGTGTGTCTGGATGAAGCTAGCAAAGCAGTACTTGAGGGACCAGCCAGACCCTGCCCAGAGCCATTCAGACCTTGGGAAGGGGACAGTGTGGGCTCAGTTGAGCTTTGACCAGCACGTCCCAGCTGGAGGTACCCATCCTGCTGACTTTTTGGGGTGGGCCTCGTGCATGGGGACATGCTTGTTTCTTTAAAGACTGGAGGAAGAAGAGGAGAAGGAAGGTCCAGTCTGGATCTTCTGCCCTACATACCAGCCAGCTCTTGCCACCGGTACCACCCTGTGCTGTCTGTGCAAAGCTGCATTTCTCCCCCTTGCATCTTTGAGTCCCTCTCCCCCGRTTTCTAGGTTGCTAAAGACCTCCTGACCTGAGCAGTGTCCTAACCTCCAACTAATTTCCTTTCTGAATGTTTTCAGGGCTGCCAGGACAGGTTGGTCCTCCAGGCCCAGTCGGACCAACTGGTCTTCCAGGACCACCAGGGCCAAAAGGAGAGAAGGGACAACCCGGTGAGAGGGGCCCAGCAGGGCCACCAGGTAAGTCCTGGAGGAGGACAGTGCTACCATGATAGGAGATATTTCACTTTATACAAATTATCTGTGACAACGGATCATAAAAGGCTGGACACACAAGATGTTGAGCATATTCAGTTGGTATTGAATCCATTCCAGCGAGTCCCCTGGGCACTGAAATCAGCCAGCAGCTCTCAGAGCAGGCAGCCACCTGCACGAGCAATGACAGTCCCTGGGATTTCCCGTGGAGCTGGAGAGAGCTTGTCCCAGAAAGCTGCAGAGCAGGATCATGTTTCCCCGACATGTAAAAAACAGTCTCTGATCTGTCAGCCTTTGGAGAACAGCGTTCCCTGTTTAACCCTCTCGCTGTGTGCCTGTTTTAACTCCCTTTTTTCTCCACCATTTGTGTCAAGCTGTCAGGTGCCAGGATGTCAAACTAATGATGCTTTTGTATGTTAAGGGAAAAGGTTAGGAGGCCATTCTTTCAGAGTACACTCCATTCCTGAGCTAGGAGACTTTCTTCATCCCCAAAACGTTCCTAAATTTTTTGATGAAGGTGATATTACACAATAGGTGCCAGACCTCAGGGTCTGTGCTTTCTATGTGTCTAAAAGGCTGTGCCTTGTAAATCTGAGCTAAGGAAAGATTTGAAACTTGGAGCGTGCCTTAAATGTGAGAGCGGCCCTGAACGCTTTTTGGCATTTTCTGGCAACCTGTCAATGGCTAGAGTCTGGCCAAGGATGTGTCTGCCTTTTGGTTTCTCAGTCTGCAATGAGAGCCTTCCAGCCCCACAGGAAGCGGAATTGGTCTGCTGCTGGACTGACTGGGTTTCCGTTGTTCCTTCTGTGCTTTCCTGGCAGTAAGGTGACATACAGGTGTACGTGGAGGGGAAGAGAAAGAGTGGAGCTGGATTTCACGCCTTGCTGCCTTTAGTTTCTTGCTCAGCCTCAGGGAGGGGGGAGATTTTCAGGAATTAAGCTTCACAGCACCTTTGAGCCAAGTAAGGCTATCTGCTTTACAGAGGAAGATGCTAAAGGCAAATAATGGAAAATGGGGAAGCTGTTCCTGTTTCCCCCCACACCCCTAATTCCCACAATTACAGTTCAGGACAGAAATCCTTTGTCTTCTTACTGCCTTTTTACATGGTAGCATCATTAGCATATCTTCAAATGCACTAACACATCCTCTCCTGCCTCTGCACAGGGCTGTTGGGACCTCAAGGACCGAGAGGACTTCCAGGAGAAACCGGGATCCCAGGTCCCCCAGGTCCTCCAGGGCCACCAGCCACCCCAAGCCTCCCTCTCACCTTCCAACAAGGGGTTCTCTACTCACTCCAGCCCACAGCTGAAAAAGAAAGTAAGTTTCCTCCTCGGTTCCTATTTTTTTCTGGTACATCAGCAGAGTGGGCAGGCACGGAGCAGCTCAGCTCTTCCTCCCACCTCCCTGCCAGGCTCTGCCAGGGCCCTGCCTTCCCTAGGAGCAGCTAGACAATCTGCCTCCATTGTGTGGGTCTCTTGGAAGTTCCTGTTCAAGATGAAACACTTAAAGCTCAGAAGCTAGAGGGGTTCACCTCTCCAAAATGAGGAACTAAGTCACTGCTCTTCTAAAACCATTAGTGAGAACAGGGTTTGGGGGATTTATGGTTGTTCCCTGTGCCTGGTTTTCAGGGTTCATCATAGCTTTGAGGAGGCAACTTGGTGTCCTTTAAGTTTCCATCATGAGTAGCTGCTGTGAAGAGGGTCTCTAGTGAAATGACAGAGCTCAGGTAGCATCACATGAGAGACAAGTGGGTAGAGAAATATAGCAGTCTGGCCGATCAGGTGCTGGTGCAACGAAACTGCGCTGTTGAGAGACCTCTTGGTGCCGCTGTTGTGGTGTTACAGTGCTCAGGGTTGCTCAGAAATGAGTAAGTAGCAAAGGTTTGCAACTCTGAAATCATATAACATAACAAGGACATCTGCTAAATGCGTCTCTCTTCCTGCCCCCGCAGATGCGTCTTCCACCTGCATTTCTGGTGCCTCAACATTATCCCACATCCATGCAAAACACAGAATTATGGACTCGAAAGCCCAGACCAAGACCATGATTTATCCCTTCCCTATAACTGGAGGGTCAGGGTTTCTTTGAGCCTATGGTGATTTAAAAATATATTTATTTGATTTGTGCTGTGCAAGGCAAGAAAAGGCTTTCTAGGAAAGGCACATCATGCATTTTTATCTGAGTGCTCTCAGATTTGAGCTTGATTCTTCCAGTCCAGTCTTGTGTAGCTGGCATCTAATAATGATAAAGCAGAACTCAGCTGTATCTCCGCTTGGCTTGTAAACTCCTCAAGCCCCAGCTCTGTCAGGTCTCCCATCTCCATTCCMCCAGACTTCAGCTGTGCCTCTTCCCCAGCTCTTCTGCTCATGTCCAGCTTCAAAGCTCAGTTGTATTAGTTACAGCCAAGGATTAATAAGTCTCCCTGTGTCTGACAGTTTTCTAGAGCTCTCCTTTCCCTTCCACCCACTCTGCTCTCCAGACTCCTTTTCCCGAAAGTGAACAGATGTATTTTTAATTTGGGAAGAATTTTAACAGCTCGATTTCATATTCAGTTACTTAGAGCGTATGGGCAGGATGAAATTAATTGTGGTTCAATACTAAGATTTTCACAAAATGTAGATTGAGCTGCTGCATTCACGAGCCTTGTAACAAGAAAGTTTTGCATTACAGTCACCTCACTGCCTTACAGGATCACACCAAATGGTGCCATTCTGCATTCAGCCATTTATTCCAAAGGATGGTTTGGGTACTGCTGCTGCCCCCTCCCTCCAACCACCCTTTAAATTAAACTCTCTCTTGCAAAGTAGTCGATAAATTTTTCAAAGGCATTGATTACATGGCCTTCCCAGCTGATGTGTGAGAAGGGTGAACTCTGTATTGTCCCAAAATGGGAAGTGGATAAATGAGTGAATAAATATCTGTATTAACGCTGCCAACTCTGGGCAGCAACAGGCTCCCACGTGGACTTGAGGACCATGAGTAAATGGTGACTGTTACATCCCTGGGGCAGCCCTGTACTTCTCCTTCATACCTGTGGTGGATTTCTTGGTTTGCAGAAGGAGTAGCCCAAAACTTTATGACAATTTTTCTCATTTTAAAAATTTTTCTTAATACAAGTCTCAGTGCAAGTATAAGTTATCTATGTGGTCATGATAAAGTTATGGCATTATCAAGACCATTTTCTTACAAAACTTACCATTTTGCTTATGTGTTGGCTGATTTTGCCTACCACAGGTTGGTGGAAAGCTGATCCTCTACAACCAATAAAACTTAGCCTTGTAAATTCTGGGTAGATTTTTTAAAAATTTATTTATTTATTTTGAATGGAGCACATCTGAAAACTATAAACACAAGATTCCAGCTGCTGACAGCAGAGGGAAGCATATTCCTGGTAATGGGCATGTGCACCCACGGAGATGTGAGAAAGCTGTATCAGATTATTATTAGTAGTACAGTGTTTGGTTCCGCCTGAACATGGTTAATGCATGTGCCTTTATTAATCGCAACAAGTTCCTGTTGGCAATGTTTATCAGCAGGCAGAAGCCAAAAATGGGGAGACAAATATTTTCTCACAGTTCCACTGTGCTGTGGTAAAGAAATTGGTCCCAGTTGTCTCCCTCCAGATCAGGTAGCAGAAAGAAATTAAGACAGGATTACTTCATTTCCATCCTGTCTCAACAAATCAAGCCTATAATGGGGGAATTTATCCCTTAGAAACATTAGACGTAGGCCAGAAGCTAAACTGCCATACCCCACTGCTGAGGCTGCTGCTACAAGGATCACTTGCTTTCTCTGCCACTTAAAAATGAGTGGATCAGGTATGCGGTCTAGCGTCAGCTCAGTCCTCTTTCTCGTGCTAAAGCTAAGACAATTTTTAGGGAAAAGAGAAAAGAATGCAACTTTCACTCTGTTGAGGGCTGTGTTTTCTTACATCTCAAAGATTTCAGTTTGCGAGAACAGAGATTTGCCAAGTGACATCCCAGAGCCTGCTGCCATGTGTAGCCCTTCCTGAGGAAGGGAGAAAAGCGAAGGGGAGGGAGAGGAGGAAGGGAACGGCATTTGATTTAGAAAACCATACCGATCGCTTTCAAAGCTGTTTATGCCTGTGCCTCTGAGATGCCTTGCCACTCTGGCTGGGCAAGTTTCACTGCCTCGTTCAGGACATTTCTGTGCTGTTTCAGGTTTCCCCTTTGCAGGATGTTTGTGCTCTCTTCCAGAGAGTGTAGGTGCTCCTATCTGCCCAGGTCAGACTGGTTGTGCTCTTCCTCTTGGCTTGGTTAGGAGTTGGAAAGCTCCTGGAGCAAAGTGTGCATCAAGGTCTTCTCAAATGAGGCTGACAGTTGTCTGCCTTCTGCTTTGGTATATCCAGAAGCACTGAAACAAAATCCAGCCCTTGAGCCCAGCAAAGCCGGGGTCAGTGCAGGAGATGGCTGAGAAGGGAAGATTCCTGCTACCATTTGTTGCTGGAGCTATTTTGTGGCTGCTACAACAACCTTCAGCTGCAGTGAGCCCCAGAATATCCCCCCATTTATGAGGAGAAAGGAGTTTATAAGGAGATATGAGTTCTTCCTGCTGCTTTATGGGAATATGGAGAAAGTCCCTTAAAAAATGCGAGGGCTGTGTTTTAACACACTTCAATCCCATTTCATTCACAGTATGTTTCATTCAGAGCTCATCCTGGAAGGAAACCATGATCTGAGTGAGTTTTGCCTGGCCAGGCAGCTGAGGAAGGAGCCACTCTAGATTTCCTGCCCATACTCCTATGCTGCAGAGGCCAAATCAGGAGCTACTGAGCTCAAGGGCTGTTGGGCAGAGCTCTCTTCTGTGTCACAATTATGGAATCACCTTTCATAAATAACTTTGAGTCAAATGTCAGGATAGGTGGATTTGTGGGAGTAACTCTGTCATCATAATAATGTACCATTTAGCTGGAATGTTTTGTAACCCAAATCTTTATCCCTGGCTTACCTCCAGCAGTAATTAAATCCTGGTTGTTTGCAGCCCATCCTCTCCCCCTCTCAGTGGATGTGCATTTGATTTTGTTGACCACTTGTTCTTTAAAAACAAAAGCTCTGCAATTGTTAATGCCTTCACTGCTGTTCAATGCTCATTTCCCCATTTCATCTTACTCCCAAGCCGTGATGGATTTTGACATGGTCAAATAAAACTCAAATTAATTGGATTACACACTTCACTTGGGTACCTTTCCTTCTGAACATGAAAACAGTCTCAGTTGTTTTGTTTCAGGGCTGTGAAGAAGGGAAGATGGATGGGGTTAGAAACAATAGTCAAAGAAATACCTGTTTGCATTCAGGCTTTAGGCACGAAATTTGGTTCTCGGAGGGATCTGGGTTAGATCTTGTGCTGTTCTGCTGCCAGGAAGGCATTGCAGAGATATACTGTCATCCTTGGCAGTTAAAGAGATTTCACAGTTTTCCCTAGGAACTGCTTTCAAACAACTAGCTTGAAAGTCCTCTCTATCATTGCCAAAACTCCAGAAGTTGAAAAGGCTTCATAATGTGTCTGCTAACATTTCTGGAGATTTCACCTTATGTCCTTTGGGCTGGACTCTGCAGAGTAAACAAACACTCTTCTGATCTTCCTGGTGTCGCTTGGTATTTACATCAATATAGCAGTGAGACATTTGCAGTCTTTTACACCTGCAAAGTGTTCCTCTGAATTCTACTGTGATGAGTTGAAGGGATGGGTGAAAGGAAACATGAGTAAGTTTAGGTCATAGGCAGGAGGAGATGGACATTATTCTGCATGGTGGCCTCCAGCTATGGAAAATGTGGACTTTTCAGAGGGTTTACTATCCCAGTGACCAGGAGCCAACATCTTCATCCAGGTTAAATGCAACAGGAATATGCAGTTAGTCCAATAGCACTGGTCAGGACAGTGGACTGCAAATCTTAGCAGCATCAGGACATGGGGGTTCCCTTCCTTGCTTTGTGAGCTTGGTGTCTTGGTCAGTTGTGGCATTTTTTCCCCTAGGTTTCCACAACTGTCAAATAGCATTGTGGGATGCTCAGATGAAAGATTCTGCCATACAAGTACCCCCCCAGACTACTAGTATGCTACAGTACAGGTCCATAGGGAACAGGGTTGTTGAATATGGTTTTGGAATTGCAAAAAATAATTAGGGTTGCTTTTTTATATGTAGTTCTGTTTTTTTCTGTTCAGTCACCAGCTGAAGTGGTAAGCCTATTGGTTCAAGTATGAGGGAAGATGGGGGCAGCTACAGGCTGCTGATTTTTATTCCTAACAGGAGAGGACTGAGAAAGATGTGCAAAAGCACAAAATTCCTCCAATTCCTGCTGATGCCTTTCCCCTCCCTGCTCCACTCCCATTTCCATCCGTTTCCCAGAACTCAGTGGACCTGCCCAAGCTGGCCAGTTGAACACCTAAAATAATCCTAAATGGCAGGTGAGTTTCCTGAGTATGTGGAGGGGGCAGAGCACACCCACTCCCTGGGCTTTCCTGCATCCTCAGACCTCAGGATATCTCCCACCAGCACCTTGATGGCAGGGTGAGCTTGCTGGGTTGGTGGGGATATGCTAGACTGCCAGATTGGCTCGGCAGTTCACTGACGCCAGACAGGAGGGAGCTCCAGATCCATGTTTGATTTCTCAGGTAGCCAGAAGCCAGATGTGTCCTGGAGATGACAAATTTTGGGTCAGTTATTGCTGTACAGTGCAGAGCTACTCTTAATCTGCTTTGGCATTCAAAGGTAGGATTATATAGGTGTGCAGGAACACCAATTTTTTGACAGAAAAGATGACTTTTCTGGGGGCTATCAGAGGTGGGATGAGCAGCTCTGCAGGTCTGGGGGATGCAGCCTGTGCCCTTAGAGAGCAAAGGGCAATTGCTTCCAAGAGCCCAAATTTTGCATCCTGAAGCACTACCTGCCCTTGGCCAGCAACAGGCGCCAAAGGATTCTGGAGAGAAGTCCTGCCTGCTGGGACTGGGCAGCTCTTGCTGCAGGGACACTAACTGCTCTGCTCTTTAACACAGATGGAGAACCCCAGCTGGCCTCCACAGTCATAGACACCATCATGGCTGGCCTGCCAGGACCACGGGGAGCCCCAGGCCCCGTTGGGCCTCCAGGTAATAAACTCAATTGAGCTGCAAACCTGTAATGATGGGGAAGATGAGCAAAAGAAATTTCTGATGGAGACTGGAGTGGTCTGTGGGATGCCTGCAGGGAAAGCAAGTGGTCCTCATTGGAAGGGCAGTAGAGCAGTGGGTCCAGGAGTGGGAAGGGTGGCAAGAAGTAACCAGGTTTCTGATCTGTTGATAGTGGCACTTTGTTTTACCTTTGGCAGGACACATTGTGAGAAGGGAATAATTAAAGACTGTCTTTAAGAATGGGTTGTCTAGTTAATTCCTTCATGAGAGCAGAGTTGTTCTCACCGCTGCTGCGATCCTGTCCTGTCACTGTAGAGCTCCACTGAGCAGGATCTGGCCAGCTGCTCTGTGATGTGTATGCAGACTTTGGAGCTGGTTTGAGCTATTCCAGGTTTTCACCAGTATAACTGAAATCAGAATCTGGGATGAAAATTCAGTGGCAAGTCTTCTTTTTCTCTGTGCTGATGGGTGGCTTAAATGATAGTATTCCTGCAAACATCAGCACTTCCCTGTATGATGCATATTTAGGAGTGAACTCCCATTAGTTGCAGAAAAGGCTTTTCCTTTCATTATGAGGGCCTTTCATTTATCCTTCAATTCCTTTATTCTTTGACTTAAGCATTTGTATGGTGCATTAATGATTGAGGCTGATTCAGCTGTACTTTGTGTATAATGTCCACATTGTTTCATCTCGAGGGTTGTGACAACTAAAGCAGAGAGGAGTATTGCTAAGTTCAGACTAAGCAAATATCCTGTCTCCCATTTCCAGGTATAATTTAACAGCTACTGCTGAGATATAATTATTTTTCCAAAAGGAATGAATCTGTTAAGTGACTGTGTAAAGCAAGTTGACCTGTTTAGACAGTGTTTAACTCGTCCTGGAAGCAGGCTCTTCTGTGGTACAGACTTTAAAATAATTTATTGCCACTGGAATGAGCAAAGAACAAGAGAGAGCTTTGCTTTGCCACAGTCAGCCTCTCATGCCGGCTATGTCCAAACCCCATCTCGTTCATGTTCATCATCAACTTTCTGACAACACTAGAGAGACAGACCATACGTAGCAGGCTTGCGGACTTCCCTTGCCACCTACGAGACTGTTTCAGAAACAGCAACTGTAGTGTCTTGCTCTGATGTAGCTGTTTCACGGATCTAGTTTAAGTTTTCTCAAAAGTTGTCATTTTAAACAATGGAAATGCAGCATGTTACTGACATCCTTCCTGCCTATTTTAACCTTTTTTTCTTCCTAGAGCTCTAACATCTTCCCTAGGGCATAGGGATATATTATATCAGGATGTGGGTATCCAATAATCCAGYGTGTGATGAAGTGCTTACGCTGTAGTCCTGTGATCGATGAACGGCTCTTACCCATTGAGAGACTAAGCAGAACAATGAAAGGAAGTGCATGCATTTGGAATTTAGGGTCCTTCCTTCTAAGTCTCCCTAAATTGTCTCAAATGATGATTCCCACCAGGGCCACCAGGCGCATCAGGACCCAAAGGGCCACCAGGACCTGTCGGAGTCCCTGGATCACAAGTAAGGCGCTTCAGTGCTTTGGGGCTGAGTCGGGGATTAGGTGCAAAACATCTTCTCATTGCACAAAGAGAGAGAGAGTAGTTTATAAGTCTTAGATCTGATGTTTTGTTCCTCATGAAATTCCGTGATTTTAATACCTTTTTTTCGTTCTGAATTGTGTTGAGAGGTTGAAATTGTTGCGCTTTCCAGATTTTCCCTTAATCATAACAACACATCTTGCTGTTGCTGTGTCAAAACATTTCACTCTGGCCTGAGTTGATGCAAAGGATTTGACATGGGCTTTACTAACACAGTGATCGAAAAATACTGCATTTCCTGTGATACACATAAAAAGAACAAAAATGCATCAATGGGAATTCACCAATTCACCAAAGTGAATTTGTTAAGCCTAGCTTTTGAGAAATAGCACTTTCTATTCAAGAAAAATATCACAAATTCCCATCAGTTTGATTATTTATCGATATAAAAATTGTGGAGGGGGAAGGTAATAATGGAGTGTGATAAACTCACTCAAAAGAATTTATGATAGGAGAAGGGTAAAATGCTCACATGGATGGAAAAAGCCGGTTAAATGGAAAGAAGTGAAGTCATGATGAATAGTGAACTGCCAAACTACTCAAAATTGTGGTTGGCTGATACAAAGGGCCTCCAGTTTTGGGAAGAGTATTACTTAATGTGGAGGTAAACCAGTAACATCAAATATTTCAAAGGAATCTAACATGACTAAAGAGATGAAAGTGACTGAAGAGCACAGAGAGAGAGAAACGTTAAGTAACTTAGCACAGGGATGTAACTTAGATCCCGATAAGAAGAGGTTTGGAATTGCTAGAAATTGCTAGAAAGGAGATTTTTACCACGTATTTATTAATCAGTTAGAAGAAGCGATGGACAGCAGGTTAGTGAAAGTTTGCCAGCAGAATCATTTCAATTAGTGAATGCTCTGGAGAACAATGAGAAACTCCAGATAGATATGAACACAGTGGGAAATTTGGCAGCAAAATGACAGATGCAGTTTAACGTGATTAAATATAAGGTAATTCACAATTCATAAATAGGTTCTGTAGTGGAGTCTGGCTTTTTCACATGCAACACACAATAGAAATCTTTTTTTTTTTTTTTACAACAGATTTGTGGAATTCAGTGTTCTTGAGTGTCCCCATGTAATCATGCACTGAAAGTCACTGTTGAGAGCCATCAAGAGCAAAGGATGCTTATAGACACTTAAGCTTTGTTCATGCTGCATGTTTGACATGGGGCCAAGTCTGGTTGGTGCCCTACCTTGTTTGGCAGCCCTAGTTAACCTCCTAAGTCAGGCCTGAGTTTCTGAATCTTTTGTGGGACCACAGGAGACGTAGCTAAGCTGGAGGCCAGGTCACTGTGCAGCTTGGTGGTGAGCTGGTAGGGCTGACTGCGGGCAAGGAGCAACGTGTTAGTGGTGAGCATTGCTGCCTCCCAGCTGAAACTAGGAGAGCGCTCCTCCTTTAGACCCTTAAAATACTAATGCCCAGTCTCGTTGGGCCACTTAACCAGACATTGAGGCTCCTCGCAGCTATGCCTTGAAAGCCCATTTCTCTGGCACTGAGAGCTGGGGGTTTCTGGGGGGCTGTTGTTAAGCAGGTTGGCTTAAATTACCAGCAGTCTGGAGTGGAGCAGTAGTCTTATTTGCTGCAGTCTCCAAGGCAATGTGCAAGTCACTTGGGGTGGGAAAAAAAAGCATCTTGCACATGGTCGTGGGGAGCTGGGGAGCTGACATGCTGAATATAAACAAACAATATTGTTCTCTCCCTGTCTGGTTTATAGCTGTGGCTTTGCTGGGTGGATAAGTTAAGAATTTGGATCGATTTCTGCAAAGCAGTTCAATTAGTAGAAATCTGGAGACTATGCCCTTCTTATCCATTGGTGACCGCTTTATAGATTTATTCAACCCAGGGAGCAAAATTATTAGTAGAGATTGGGCTTAATTTGAAAATTGTTTATTAGGGTGAGTGAATAGCTTCAAAATAATTTCCACTGCACAATGCAATTAATTTTCAGGTATGTATGCTTACTCATGCCACCCACTGAGGCAATTATGAAGAGGGGGAAAGTAGTGGGGATTTTTAAGCTAACCATACTATCTGTGTATTAATTTCTTCTTGGTAACTGAGAACAAGAACTATCCTGTCATACTGACCCCCTAAAAAATGTTACATCAGTAGCCTGCAGTGCATTAAAAGACCCAAAGAGAGGGATATGCAGAAACTATAGGTCTCAGGATATCTGCAAACAGAGCTTCCATTGTTGTTGCTTGAGGGTAAAGGAGAATGCAGCCCAATTGCTTAATGGGTGTATGAGGTTTTCAGGATCTGAGGATCACTGGGAAACGTATTCACTACACCTACACAAAGGATGCACAGTAGAAATTAATTCCTTCTTGTTCTGCATCTCTTCTAGGGCTTACCGGGCTCTCCAGGACAACCTGGGCCAAAAGGCTCCAAAGGAGACCGAGGAGAGAGAGTAAGGTTTCACATGCACAGAGAGATTCCCAGCAACATCTGGGGTGATGCCTCAGAAATTACATACAACATAGGTCTTTCAAATTCTGTGGGTCTACAGCCATGAACAATTTTAAACGTAGAGTTTCTAGGTCTTCTGCAAGAACCAAGATGATGGTTTACTGTACAGATAAAGGGTTGAATTGCTTGCAAAGTCTGGTGTTCCTTAAAGAGATTCAGGTAGCAAATACATGGTATATAAAGGCTTGTGGAGACCAACTTTCTTCTGCCAACCAAAGCTCTTTAGCGTGGAGTATTTTGGGTGGTCTAACTGAATTCTTCCTTCTTTGGCAATAAGGCAGTAAAAGCTCATCAGAGCTTTTCCTGAACCAAAGCCACTCCCTAGGTCAAATGATGTTCTTAATATATTTAGAATATTGAAATGATGTTCTTAATATGTTTATGTGCTATACCTCAGTCCTTGATGGGTTGTCAAGTGCTAATAACTAAACATAGATAGAAGGGCTGTTTGAATGTTATTTCCAAACTGGTGAAGTTTAGGAAATACCAGAGAAAACTCTAATAAGGATATAAATGTGTCAGATTCCCAGTCCAGCATTCAAGGACTGGGAAGGGTTTCAAAGTGGCATTTGGGCCTTCAGCTCCTTCTGTTCAGCTTACTCTCCAAAAGGCCATGGTCTTTGAGTTAGGAGCACAAAATCATTTGAGAATGTAGTACGTGGTGGAGGATCATTCAGCAATTAGATCTGCAAAATGTAGAAGTGGGCACAGATGGACTGTGGACCATCACTAAGGACCCTAGTGTGGAGCAGAGTCAAAGAAAGGAAGAAAGGTAAGAAGAAAAATATTGGTTGGTACCTCTAAAATGATGGACGTCTGCAGCGGTGGCTGCAAGGACACAGCCTTGGGCCACAGCTGTAGGAAACAAGTTCCCTTTTCTTCCAAGTGCCACTTTTGCCGTCACATAGATGGAGGTGAATGTGGAGGTCACCACCTGTAAATGGGTGGCTGTAGATTATGTGCTTCCTCCACATGACAGCATCTCCTCTTCTTCATTTCTGCTTACTCTTCCAATCCAAAAGACAGAGGGATGTCTGAAAGAGCTAAGACAGACAAATGCAAATTGGTTAACTCCAATTTGATGACTTCCCAAATTCATGACAATAACCAGCAACAGACTTAAACTATGTTCCTCTGTCCAGACAGTGTGCAAGGAAAGCAAGTCCAGGTGGCTTGTTTCATTCCCTCCTGAGGCACTTCACATCAAGGAGCAGATATCAAGGATATCTGAGGATGGAGCACATATGCTTTTAAAAAGCTCCATCTTATTTTAGTATCTTTGCGCATTGTCTTGGGTGCTTGGTCCCTGTTCTTATCTAAGAAATCACTTGCAGCTCCCTGAAAGACAGAGACCATTTTAAGTGCCTGTTAGTAATTTTTTAATAACAGTTTCCTTGTGCAGATCAGCCACTTTGGCCATGTATTGGCTTTACTAATAGATTACAGACTGTATTTCTGGGACTAGAATTTAGGATTCTGATAGAAAGCAAAACCTTAACTGATGAGATTTCAGCACAGGCTACCGACTACAGCTCATCACCATTAAATGTTAATTTTCAGTTAGGAGAAAAAAAAAAAAAAAGGCATGGTATATGGCAAAGTGTCAAGTTTCCATCCAGGAAACTGATAAGAGCTCTTCCTCAATGATTCGTTTAACATTGTGCTTTAATTTGTGGTTGACCATATTGCTAGGACTACACTTATTTTGAAACAAAAGCTTTGTTGCACTGTGTCCATTCAGTACAGAGAAATCCTTTAGACTTTGATTTTGTTTCCTCCTTGTTGGATATTCAGAATTGTAACTCTCCTTCTAGGTTTGGGACAAATGACATTTTCAAATAACAGAATGTCTTGCTAAATAGAAAAAATAAATTCTATTTCCTGTCCTTCCTCTGTTAGCGTGGAAAGTGAAGCCGATTGCTTTTTCTGGCAGAATTTCTGTAGGACGTTCTGTGTGCTTTTTGTCTTTTGTGAGTGTGGATTTGAATGCTGGTTTTGACAACTATGTGCTGCAATTTTGGGTTTGGTGGATACAAATTAGAGCTAGCTTTACACAGAGCGGAGGAGCTGTGCAGCTGCAAAGAAAAGCAGAGGAGGGTTTACAATATCTATTGAGATTCAAGAAAATGCTATTATACATTCTTCCTGCTTAATCTCAGAAAGAACAGATGTAGAAGAGACCTGAAGCAGTCTGAGCACATCCCCTGGATGGCACATCTATATGTGTGCCGCTCACGATCAGCCTCTGTTCATCTTATTCTTAAACAGTGCCAGTGAGGGATACACCATGTCATCTCAAGGCAGTCTTCAGAGGTACAGCTAGTGAGGGCCTGGGATAAAAGATATTTCTAACATCCAGCCTAAATRTCCTTTGATCCCCTTTAAGCTGATAACATCCTTTTCTGCTCCCCCTGGACATGGAGAACAGTCTGTTTATGTATTTTGAGCGCGTTGTTATGTCTCCTCTCCGTGATTTGCCGCTTGCCTGTGCTTTTTTCATAGGCCTTACTCCCTCCAGTGCAGAATCCCAGTATTTCCCTTTGAAGATGCTCAGAGCACCTGACAAATTGGGCCTTCCTCCCAGCGCTCTTCGTGTCGATACGGGCCTTTGTCTAGTGCTGGCTAGCTGCTCACCGAGCACTGCGCAGCTCTCCGTAGTAATGTTTTTTAGATGCCCAAGGCCCATTGGTTTTTTATACAAAGCAGCAGTTTGATGGGCACAATAACAAAGCAGCTCTCCCTTTCTGGCAAATACTACAAAAAGCTGCCGTCAGCTAGGTAGTTTTTTGGGGAAAAAAGGATGGGTTTGTTTCTATGTATGTCTAGGGGAGAAGAGCCAGGTTAAATATGTGGCTGTTTCATCAATGGATTTCTAAAGATGCTTTTAAATTTTGCTGCTTCTTCCCCAGCTCCTGCTTTCTCATGAAATAATCTATAACTGTTCTTCTGGTGAGGGATTCTGCCCTGCYCCAGCGTGCTCTGGGGTGGGAAACTAACGCTGCAGAGGAAAACGGGGAAAAAAGATGCTCGGTTCAATGGCATTTCATTCTGCCCCAAACCAACATGTACCATTTCAAAATGTTTCTGTTTAAAACAACAACAACAAAAAAAACAACCCAAAAAACCCCACTGAGAACAATGCGAAAATTAGCACAGCAGGAAAAAGAAACAAACCAACCAAAATATTGTATGTGTGTTTTGATCAGTAGCTGTTGGGGTTAAAGCAGGGATGTGTGTGTGGAGCAGGAGGCAGATTAAATCAGTGCTCTGTGGGAGTCCTGGGCTCTRTTTGCTGTCTGGGGCAGCATCAGCCCATCAGTTTTGCTAGAGAGAAGAATGCGGTATCTTTGTAAGAAACAAGATCTCCAGCCAAATTCCTTCCTGGTATAATGTAACTGACTGCTGTAAAGTTCAAAAAATTGCTAATCGTCTTACCGAGAGGGTACTGAGCTGAGTAGCTCTGTATCAAACCAAACTTCTCCAAAGTGTGATGGGATTTGGAGCTGATACTTGACAGAAAACCATGACCCCCTTTTGCTGTCTCTAAGTGATAACGTCAAGGGAAAGGAATTTTTTTCATATTATCCCAAGTGTAAGGTTTTTCATTAAGCCATCTTAATTCCACTAGTAAAAATTACACTATGTTCTTGTCAAATGGAAGAATATCTCCTAATGACACTTACTTTATTTCCAACAGGGGCAAGCAGGTCTGACTGGAGAGAGGGGCATTAAGGGATTTCCTGTAAGTGATGTACTTGCGGGTGTGTGCAAGACTCAGATGGGTTTGGTGCCTGCCTGGCACCATAAATACCACCTAGCTGGACTGCAGCTGGTTCAACCAGCTCTCAGAGGCAATGCTTAGGTCAACTGTCTCCAGCTTAGACATTTGTTCAATAGGCAACCTCACCTTAACGTATTCCTCTGCAAATGAAACATAGTCTTCCTGCATGTTAAGCATAGTGCTGAAATGCTGTGATCAGGAAGGCGTCATGCCAACAGAGGAGATATGCTTTGCTTGCAGATCCCGTCTAGCCAAACCTTGGCACACAGAAGCCCTCTCCCCGCCCCGTGAGGTTCCTGGCACTACCAGAGCCCACTGTTAAACAACCCAAAGTACATCAGCTGCTCTCAACCCYGTCTTGCACCTTTGTCTGCCAAGCTGAGCTGGAAGCCCTTTAATGACGTTAAGAGATGTCTCCAAATGATTTCTTGGCAATACCTGAACAGATGCACACAGGAGATGTCTGCACTGTCACATATGGCTAGGGTGCAAACAAACTGGTGGAGGTGAAGGTTGGCTGAAAGTGAGCTAGTGGAGCAAGTTGGGTTTTTTTGGCTGGCAGCATCCAGAGAGGTCCTAGGTCCTCTGGGAGGTTTCTCTTCTCTCTTCCTTAATTCCACCTCATCGTTTTGTATGCTTCACGCAACCTTTTTCTTCAGTCCTTCCTCCCATACCCACCCCTGCTTTGCAAGTATCTCGGGGATGTCCAACAAGTTTGAGGAGCCCAGGCATTTCCACTCTATTTTATTCACCAGTTTGTTAGCCCTTTCCCTTGTTTTATGGTTAGCTTGTGGTTTAATCTCTCCATGTCATCTGTTCTTTGAGAAATGCATGAACTTCCTGGTTAGGAGGGAACATCATGCCAATGTTCACAGCACATAGGGATCTTTGTTCAAGAAAAGCTTAATGAGCATCTTCAGAGGCATAAAGTGATGTGACTAATTAATGAAAGCAGAATGGAGGATTTTACGTTCTAAATCAAAGATGAACGTGTGCATGTTTGGGGGAGGGGAACAGTATTTTTATCTCAGTGTGAGATAAAAGCATTGCTTATTGAGATTGTCATGAGATGTATATAGTCCTGTTGTGGGCCCAGGTCATGGCAGCCAGCCCCTCCTGCAGCTCGGCCACTCCTGGCCAAGTTCATCAGTGTTAGAAATGCTGATGACCTCCTGGGAAGCTGGTGGGAGCCAGGACAGAGCTCACGAGAGCACTTTGGCCCTTGGCATGAAGTGCCAGAGAGTCAGTTTTCTGCTGRTGAAATGCTTCTGCCTTTTATTTGTTCCTTTGGAGGGAAGGGATGCAAGTGATCCTGGACAGGGTCCTCAGTCACATGAAAACAAATTTCTGTTTCTTGTCTGTTTTAGGGTGAACCAGGCAAGAAGGGTGAGGAAGGTGACAAAGGTGCTGATGTAAGCATGTATTTCTACTGTTGTTTTACTTTCCTTTTTGTCTCTTTACTGTGCTTCAACCATATTCCCTTTGGCAGGCTGCTTTGTGGAGGGCAAGGGTCCTGTCCACAGTTAAAAGTGCAGAGCGAGAGATGATTTGAACCTTGGGTTTGATCTTAATACATGCTAGAAATCCTGGTCTTTGAGGTTTCCTTGGCCACACTGTCAGCTGCCCTTCTCACCATGCTCTCTGAACACCTCAGTCCCCAGTGGGTGTTCTGCCACACTGAGCTGCTACAAGGTAGGGAATTACTCCCCCACTGTCCCTCCCACAAGCTCAGGGACAGACTCCCAGAAGAGATCAAACTGCATGTGCAGAGAGAGAGTTGGAGCTCTCACATCTCTGCTCTCCCACCCTAAAATACTTCCCAACGTCTATCTGTCCCTTCAAGCCCATATCTAAGGCAATAGGGGCAACAAACTACAGCTTGAGTGTACATGAAAGTATGTGGACAGGCTTCAGGCAGCACGTGGCCCAGCTAGGAGCTCTGTGAGAGGCAGCAGGAAGCCCATCAGGATGGGCTTGCATGCCACTGTTCCAGTTTATAAGGGAGCAACAAGATGGTGCTAGCCACATGACCCAGTTTCCTGGTGTACCAACAAAGAGAAAGCCCAGGTAACTCACTGATGTTCAGAGTAAATGTCAGATGAGAGCAAAACCTGTTCACCAGGTAGTTCAGCATAGTTGTTAAGCTTCACCTTATAAAAGTTTGACAGGAATATACACCCTGGGTTTGGCCCACTGCAGAAGCAGGAACCAAACTGAAAGGCTTGGCTTTGGGTCAGAGGCTCTGCAAACATAACTGAGGAGTTTTTCTTTAAATAGGGATTTCTCCTGCACTCCTACTTAATCCTTGCAGCTTATCATCTCCCCTTTTACATCTTTTCTTTTTTAAACATTCACACTGCATAGTTTGGCGTTACGGAGGCAACATTATGAACAAGAAGCCTATTCTGCAACATATACCAATGTTAGTTTTCTTTTCCTTCTTGCAGGGGGAAGGTGTTCAACAACTTCGAGAAGCTCTGAAGATTTTAGCTGAGAGGGTATTAATTCTTGAGCACATGATAGGAATTCATGGTAAGCRTCGCTAAGGTTTTCTTTTCTAGACAACTGGGGGCTCTGTTCAGGCAGCTGCTTGATGGTAAAACATCCTCCCAGTCTCCTAAACTGTCTGTCTAGTATCTGTTTAAGCTGGGTTTTCAAAAATAGGTACCCAACATGACTTAAGGGATGCTTAGGAACTATTGAGGACCTAGAGCTTCCACCAACTGCACTAGTTACTGTGGCTTTACAGTAGCAGGTGAAATGACCCCCACAATAATTTTTATTACAATTCAGAAAGCCAAGTCACGAGCAGCAGCTCAAGCCATGTGGCACAGATCACCTACCAGCTTCCCAGGGAGCTGCTTGTTCAAATCTTTAGGCCAGATTATTTAATCCTGTTAAGTGTCTTTCAAGTGACTTTAACACCACTGAGGCCCTTGCCTTGTGTAGCACTGTATTTTACAGAGAAAGGCCAAACAGTGCTACATGTTACCCTGAAAACCAGTGATCGCTGAACGTCTTGTGATTATAACTTACATTAAATCTGATTGTGAAAATAGGTTTTAAGAAAGTCTCATGTGTTCTTTGTTCAGATGGATTTTAAGTTTTCTGTTGAGGCTATTTGCCATCACTGGTACAGTGTGTGGCATCATCCCTTAATGAGTGTTTTCTTCCCTTAACCAGAGTATAGGCTTGTGCAATCGTCACAGATCAGACTTCTCCCTTTGGGGTACTTGAGGATCAATTCTCTCACAGCTGCCAAAAGTTGCTGTACCAATTTCTCCCCTTTCAGAAACACAGTAGAGGCAAAATGTTGTTTAGATCTACTATCCCAGCCTGTGAGAAGCGAGCCTGTTCCTTGGCACCGAGATGAGCATTTTCTAACCAAGTCCCATAGCACTTTTCTTTCTTATTTTCTCCTTGACACATGGCACCTCATTCCTGGTCTCACTTGTAAAGCAAGCTGCTCACACCTTCCTTCAGATTGACATCCCCTTTTACTATGAAGTGGCCTTTGGATATTGATTTAGCCTATGAAAATGCTAAATAGTTAAAATGTCCAGCAGTTCCTAAGCAAGTGACTTAAAGTGCATCTATTACTGTGCAGTAAGGCAGCGTGCTTCAAGAGCCTACAAGCTCCTTCTGGAGCCAGCACAGTGCTAAAATGAAAATGCCGCTGGGCACTTCAAAGCCGAAACAGTGTCAGTGCATGGTGCTCCATTATATGGCTGACCTGGCTTGGGCCTCAGCGCTGCTCTTCATTGTTCAATGGACATGTGTCTTTCAGAGGCCAAAGTACTATTTCCAGAAGCAATAGGCAGCAACAGCTTAAGCTTTTCGGGAAATCATGAATCACGAACCCATGATTTAACCACAGTCACCCTGACCTTACCTCTGCATTAATCCTAGTTTGCTTCATATTTTCATTGGATTTTATACACCAAGGGCAGGAAGAGATGTTTTTTATGCTGCTTTGCTTTGAGATGGTGGAGGTACCAGGAAGATGCTCACTAGCTTACTTAGGCAGCAATCCATGCCCAGCCGGTATGTTCTCCGGGCAAGAGGGGAAGGGGGAACCCAGTCCATAAGCACAGTGCAGTGTATTTACAGGACCCAGGGCCTGGCCCTCCATTACCTTTTACTTTGTACCTTCATTTATACTAGTATAAAGCAAAATGTCAGCTCTTCAGGAAGCTTAGACACTGTATAGACAGTGTATAGACACTGGGGCTTGGACTGGGGGATTCGCGCAGCTTTGCCCCTGCAGAACTGCCTAGTTTATCTATTTTTATACATTGTCTGTTTGGCAATACAGCAGCAGCAAGGCATGCGCTGCTGTTATTTTGAAACGGTCRTTTTGGCAAACCATTTTTACTGACATAAATGTATTTTCTGTTATTGCTTGGGATGGAGGTGAGTTATTTATACCCATGTATACTTCTATACCAGTGTAAGCAAAAATGGATGGGTTTTAGTTGTACAGTGTAGTTAAGGCCATATTTAAACACCTATATTGTATGACTTCATATAAATAGTTCCTTTTTTATCCAATAACAGTATAGATAATTATATTTTTACTCTGTGCTTTTGAGATAGTTCCATTCTTCAACTTAAGACATATTTTAGGCCCTACAAAAATACTGTTTAGAAAGAGAACTTGGAAAGTAAGGCGTGTTTTCCTTGTACAATTATGTTCATCCCTTTATGTGTATATGGTTWAAAAAAAAAAAAAAAAAAAAAAAAAAAAAAAAAAAAAAAAAAAAAAAAAAAAAAAAAAACACAACAGAAAAAGACATAAAATAACAAAACAGAATATCCTTGAGCACAGACCTCCCTGCAATGAAAGGCACCACATAGGTTTAAATCACCCAGCACCAACTCTCTGGTCATGTTCCCACCGTAGGTGTTAAGGATTTTACCACAGGTTCCTGGGCAGCCCGACTCAGCCCAGCTTTAAAGACCCACGCAGAAATGCCAATCGCATGCTCTCATTTTCCCAAGAAACTTCACAATCAGTGTGGTTTCCAAAACCACAGCCACCCAAGCAACAAGGCAAAACATACCAGCAAACAAACCTATCCTCTGCAATGGGAGGGCAGTTTGAGATTATCTGGCCTAGCAAACTGCAGAGAGCGGCCCAGCAGAACACACGAAAGCCCAAATTGTTTGGCAGTGTTTACTTCCAGCGAACACAGCACAAATCTTCCGGCAGCCAAACGCTCACTTGAAACAGAAACGCTTGCCTCGTGGGATCAAACCAAGGCTGGGTGTCTGGCTTGTGAGGTTGGACTCTTGGCAGGGAAACAAGCAAACGTCCATCTCTGAAGGCAAAAGGAAGAAGAAACTGGGGCACTAAAAATGATGAGGCAGCATCGAGTTATCAGCATCTGTTGCTGACTGCTGGGAAAATAGAAGAGTGGCCGTAGTCAAATGTATATTTAGCTTTGTAGGGCAGGACGCTGTAGGAAGAGAAGGTGTGTGTTACCATGAGGCATGCTGGGAGAATGGACAGCTAATATTTATTCCCAGCTTTATTGCTAATTTGGCTGTAGCCTAGGGTGGATCAAGCCTTTCGTTCAATCTTTTCAGTGCCTCAAAATGTCCTCCTTTACAAGGAGTGAAATGGTACTTAAAACCCCGGGAGCATCACTTCCCAGTGACCACTTGACCTCATCCTTCAATAACAGGAGTCTCTGGACAATGCTCAGTAGCAGCTATAGCCCAAGCAAAATTAGAATCAATAAAAGAACAGCGCTTTATAAATGGAATTACAAATGAGAACAGGACCTGCTGGGCCACGTGCAGTAAGAGTACTTACCCCAGAGGGTTTAGACAGAGCCGAGGGAAAAGACCTAATATAGCAGTAGTGTGATGGCAGCAAACATGTAGCTCCACAATTGCTTGCTGGATGGAAAGACAACAGGAGGGAAGACACTTCTTCCAGAAGAGGCATCATTCAGAAGGGCCCATTTACTCTTTCCTTAGCCTCCCCTTTTAAATAGCGCTCTCCCGTGACTTTCTCTCCTTACAGACTCTTTATCTTCCATTGAGCCAGGCTCTGGACAAGATGTGATCCCGGGCTCCCCTCTGCGAACCAGCATCAAGATCAAACGTGGAGGACCCCAGCAGCCGCAGGCCTACCAGATCCTCTCTTCACTGCTGGATGACAGTGAAGCCAAAAGGAGAAGCAATCGGATGAAGTAGGAGCATCTGTGTGTTCTCTGTGCCTGTTCACCAGTTAAAGATACAGTATCCCAGTGCTTAACTGCAGAGTGCAAATGAAGTGGGTAGGAGGCTGCAGTGTTGGCAACTGGGTTTTCCTTACCTGGCCAATACTATGCCCTTATTGCAGGGAATGTCTTATCCATAGCTCAGCAAGGGTCTTACGAACATTTTTCTTGATTGTGTTGTTTTGCCTTTRGAATACCAGATGGCAGGTATCCTCAGAAGCTGTCTACAGAAATGACACCTCCTGACTGTGTCTCAAGAGTTTAATCCTCCCCTTGTTTCCTCATTGCCCTTGAAGTTACTCAGTTAAAGCACTGCTTAACTGGCTGAGACAATCAATCCCATCTAGACTCAAAGCCAAGCCTTAGCCTTGTCCATTGGTATAGTTGGTGGCATCTGCTTTTATTTCATGTGGTAGTGTCGTGCTGACTTCCAGATGAAGATACCACTTCCATAGGCCATTAAAACATGACCTGCAAGGATTTCTTTTAAGCAAAGAACAAATTAGAAAATTCAAAGAACATTGAAAACTGTTACTCTGAAAATTCAGGTTACTCTTTGGACTTTAGCATCAAAATCTCGGCTTTTCATGTTGGTAATTGCATGTGAGTGGCATTATTTCTATTCGTGGTTGSCTAAGCAAGGACTTTTGATGCACACATTTATGGCAATGTTGACTTTCTATCTATCCTCAGTGAGATTAGACTGTTTCTGTGAAAACATAGAGCAGTTTGTATGAGAGATGATGGAATTGTGCGAGAATTTTCCCATATTGTGTTCAGCTTGTGCATACATCCAGAGATAATTAATTTAAGTAGTAGCAATAAGTATTCACAGAAAAGGATATTTTGCAATAGTTTCTTAATCCTACATCAATAAGGAGAAATGTTTTCACGCTGTTTCATTTTTATCTTGTGAGTAAATCCTTGCCATTTGAATCTGGAGACAGTGTATTAGCAAACCACAGCCTAAGGAATTAGAGTCTTGTCAAGAGCTGGGACTGGGAGTTAAATACAAAGCCATTTTACTTTTTGCAATAACTTGTTATTTTGGGGGAAGTCCCAGTTTCCAGGGTTACAAAGTTGAACCTGCCCTGCAGTGACAAAAGAATCACTACGCCTGCTGTGCGAGCCAAATCGGACAAGTTGATGTCATTCATGTAGACAGTGATTTTTGTTAGAAAGGGTGAGACTAATCAACAGAACCGATGGTACTATTTTTTAATTTTTTTTTAATTCACACCCCCCCCCTCTCACCCCCCGTTCTGACAGCTTTCAAATTCAGCCCAGGACAAAAGTGAGCAAATTGAGTTTGTATTTGTCATTTTATGGCATAAGTCAGGTAAATTGGTCACATTCTATCTGGTTCCTAGTGCAAGATACAGCTATCTGAAAAAGGCAAACTGTACTGCTCCAATATTTCTGTCAAAAGCTGTTGCAAAGACCAACAACAGTATGGTCCACGTATTCAGCAACCCTTGTCGCTCAAAGTGATCTTCTTCAGGCAAAACCAGAAACGTGGTACACTGGAAATGAGGCTTAAAATGAAGGAGCTCTGCCAGCCCAACATTAGCCACACATTAAATTAACTTTCCATATACATTGTAAACATGGTAGACCTACAGAGACATCAGAACATCCAAATTTTTCCTCTGAAGAGCATTATATTTTCAGAAATGAACAGGTTACAGGCTACTTCAGAACGTGACTGAATTCACTGTATGTCTTCATTTGGCCCTGTTCTTTAGAAATCCAACCATCCATCCCAAAACAGGTGAAGTGGTGTTAAGTTGATGCTGAGCAAGCACCAGAAACTTGTCCTCATACAGAAGCTTTTTACTGCTGTACAGCTAAATAATAAACAGCCTTGGTTCAAGCTGGCTTGGAGGCTGCAGTAAATGCATTTACTTGCCCTGCTTTTGAATCCTCACGCTGCTTGGCTAATGCCGGTGGTGGAGCTCATTCAGCAGTCAACCCACGTAGTTCAGGTTGTACTTCCATATGCTCAAGTTTTCCTTTGGACATTTCAAAGCCCAAAGTGTTACAACAGTTTGGGGAGTTGAAGGCAAGGTACGATCAGGTGCTCTCTTTCCCTAAGACTCCAACATTTGAAGTGAATGCAGAGTTTTGGCAAGAGCTGATGCTTCGGGCTCCAGCATTCCTTTGCCTGCCTGGACTCTGAATTACAGCTGGAGCATGATACAGTCAGAAGACAAGAAAACAAGTAAAACTGCCCGAGTCAAACAGGTTACTGACCTCAAGCAGTCATCCTGTATTCATAATCCTTCTGGGAGAATGAAATAGTGTCTCTTGAATGCATCTTAGTTTCAAATCCAGTGCTAACTCTAAATCCAGTGCTAACTCTAATGACAGTATGTATATAAATGATGCTGAATTAAATCAGTGTCTTAAAGAAGGCTGGCAACTGGCGCTCAGCCTAAAACCAGTCACAAATGCAAACAGCTCAGCTTTTCAACATTTAGCGAATGACCGAAGTGCTGTACAGCAGCCCATGCCCCCCCATTCACTACTGTGAGGGCAATAGCTCTGTTGGTGGACAGCTAAGCATGGTGCAGCCACTGATAGATTCTTGGAATAATCTTTCCATTTAAGAATTAAATGCGCAAAAAAAAGATGTTTCCCCATTTACAGACTGATTACCGTGTAGGAATTGAGAAGTACTTGATTACCTCTTTGTTGAATCGGGACCATCTTGGTCTTGATCACATGGACATTACAAGACATAKCTGGTGGCTTCCAGGAGATAACCCCTTATGCCTACCAGTAGGTGTGGGAAAATCAGGCCCTGAAGACTGAGGAGAAATCCCAGTTCAGTCTAAACGTGTACGCTGGGCAGGTTGGTGCTATAGTCGCTTGCCACAGTAGGAAAGTGTCCTCATGGCAGTTTCAGGAACTGAACTAAACCAAAGCAATCTTTAAAAAGGGAAATGGAAAAATTCGGTTTCACTGCTCCTGTAGCTACAGGGCTGAATTTGGGGAAGAGGGGGTACAATGGGGCCATTTTCACTTCCCTGACATTTCGGAGCCTTCACACTGAATTGAAAGAGAAATTTTTCTTCCTCCCAGTTTGTCTTCCTGAATTCAAAGCTATTGCATTAGCTTGATGAGTGCTCTCTTCAAGTCATTCATATTGACTAGGATTTTGGATTTAAAATTGTTTAAAACAAATTACTGGCAAGATGAAAGGAAATTTAATGGAAGTTGTTTGCAATGAATCCTGCCAAGTCAATTGTCAAAAGACTGGTTAGGTTTGGGTTGCAACCATTTTAATTATTGACTTTTCCAGATTTCTGTATGAGCTATGTAATTTTTTTTCTCCCCACACTTCTTGCTTTATTTAGCTACATCTCCCTCTTCTGCGGTACTGTATCTTTAATTTGGGTGACAGTAGGATTATACCAAATGGACTTTCTCTCTCAGCTGGGGTTCATTCCTCTCTACTTACAAAAGGGTTGGACCACACTGTTGTGCAGTCCCAGTTTAATTATGTTTTAAAGGTGAACACAGCCTCACATGCTGACATTAATGATATTCATGACTAAGCCAACCACTCCAACCACATTTTCCATCTTAGGCAGGATACTAAGGTTCATTTTAGCCAGGGCATATAATGCATCTTGCCATGTCTATGTAACTTAGAGAGTGGGTTTATTTTGAATGCGTGCTCATTTAGAAATATATTTTAATTGAAATGTTTAGTGCTTTATCTTACATGCATACTGTGCAATACCGTAGTGTGTTCTTTTCCTTTTTTTTTCTAAGGCTTTTTTGAAATTCTTAATGTTTCTTTGAGCTCCAATGTGTTTTGACTTGGATCATTTCTGGTAGTAGTATCGCATTTTCCTTGCCTTGAGCTAACCAGAAGCAGCAGCAGCACGTTGCACAACCAAAAATCTTTGCAATTTGTGCACCCTCGTGTTCACCAGCAATCTGGTACTCCTGGGAGGCGGAGAATGCTTCTCTGCAGAGTATCTAATTTGCACTTACTGTAAAGAATTGATAGCAACCCAGGGTAATAGGAGTAAACTAGAGAGAAGAGCTCTCACCTGCTCCCACCAAACTCCACAGTAATTTTGCCATCAACTTTCAAAGGAACAGGCCATAAAAATCAGATCCAGATCTTCAGCTAGCACAGACTGGTGCTGCTTTCAGTGGAGCAGAGCATATGGCTCACAAGTGGCTTTCTGAGAGTTTGGCTCTGGGATTGGGGTTCACGCCCAGTCTCTGCAATGAACTATTTTAATGTAGGAACCTGACCACTGTGACAAAGGCTTCTAAAAGACAATCAGCTTCTGGAATTATTTCTTGATACAATTTATTGGAAATCATTCTCCTCCATGTTTACAGCTTCTGTCTTATTCGAGGTTACATTCCATTCTGGTGTTTGGTGGTATAGGGGTTCAAACTACTCGCAGTTTCTGTGATTGCATTGAAACCAAGCAATTCAAAGGTGCTATAATTGTTCACAAAGCACATTCCCATCCATAGAAGGAAATGTTAACTTTTTCACAAGTTATTTTACACAGTATTTTTTTATTTATATCAGTGTGTTTCGTATGTGTGCAAATGGTCCCGGCTTCTCTCATTGTAATAAGCTTTACAACCATGTGGTCTTTTATTAGGCAGCCATACGCAGTATCTTGCAATCGTGTAATTTCTTAACTTAGAGCAAGAATAAATCTCATCTGACACGATGAAGTCATTTATGGCAGGCTCTAATGTTTGCTGTAAACACAACCTGTTTGTTCCACCTCTTGCATGGTTACTTACCTGTTTTCATATTGCTATGTTATTGTTCAAAATATCTATTTCTCTTTATTTGCTATGGGTTTTGTTACTGTATATGGAATGTTTTGTATTCAGCATTTTCTTACAGAGCAGAGTGGGAACAGTATTCAAGAACCCACAAATACCAAAGACCTTTCATGTAATGCACTGAGAAATAAACATACTGTAAATGAATATGATGTCAGGTGTCCTGTATTTACAAAGTTCAGAGCAAGTTCAAGCAAACTGCATCCTGAAATTAGGGCATCTGCTTTTCTTTCCTGCCATGTCAACTTTCTCTGACTGTATATTTGCAGGTCTCAAAAAAACAAGATTGTGCATAAAGACTCTGCTTCTGGTCATCTTCCGTGGGGTGGAGGGGCAAAAAGGGCCTTCATTAACTAAAGCCAAATCTGACAGTTTGCTTGCCCATTGCAGATATTGGCTAGACTGCTTCAGCAAGCACGACTGCCATCTCAGAGGTTTGAGATTTACCTCCAGGACGCGCTTAGTCACTACTCTGCATTCCCAGCCACACTAACCAAATACAGGGGCATATCCTGCCTTCATGGCGAGGCATTTAATTCCTAAAGCAGCCTAGGTAAGCCTTCAAGCAATGTCACCTTGGAGCATCTTGCTTTGCATTGCAGAGTGAGGCACTGCCTGGATGCAGCAGACTTTTCCTGCAGGAACAGCCCTCCTGTTCCTGCAGGGGTTTTACATCAGTACAGATACAGGGATCCCAGCTTTCCCTCAGCTGAGCTAGGGCACTCTGAGGACGGGTTGGCTGCAGCAGACTCTGCGACAGGGGAACAAGCCAGAGAGAGAATTCTGCAGTGCTTAAGAGCGTAAATTAAAAATCTGTTGTTATCTGCAACTTGCCTCACTTCCTCATAAGTTTCCTTACAGTTCGAGGAAGTCGGGTTGGCTAATCTGAGACAGCAACGGCTGCCCGGGCCCCCTCCCTGCATTGCTCGGGTACCTCCTGGGCATCTGCCTCCTCCAGAAGCAGCTGCGTTTTCTCACTTGCGCTTTCTCTGAACTTGCCTCTGGGCTTATGGAGACCCCCAGAGTCGTCACCTCTTGTGACAATTCAAACGGTTAGAAGAGGATGTGGTAAGGGACCTTTTTTTTTTTTTTTTTTAACCTTCCTACAATGGGAACAACTACCCATTTAGATGCAACTACCTATCTGTTTGCAAAGGGAGGCTTTACTCTGCATGAGCCTTGGCTGTAGGAGAGGACCTGAGTTGCTTCCGTCAGAGACGTGACAGTTCTGGTTTCCGAACTTGTTTTTTATATCCTAATGAAAAGAAGAGACATGTAAATCGCAGCCCATTTTTTTCCCCCTACCGATCAGATTACACTGCAGATATGCAGATACCAATATTGTAGCAAAGGCTAAGTCTTGTAAACACTGAGAAACGTCCACAGCGTCAAGGCCTCTGCTTCACACAGCTTTTTGCATCACTGATGAGGACATATTCAAGGTTACTTGATGCCAAACATTCCCATGCAGCACTTCTCTGGGTCTCTCAGGGTGTGTTTATCTTGGTTTTTGTGTCCTAACACCTCCAACTCTGATATATTTATCCTTGCAAAAAAGTCCTCTGAGGGAAGGCAGTTCCTGTTAATCACTACTGTACAGATTGGGAGTTGCTGGATAAAAGGCTAAACTAATTTCTCAGGACGTTTGTGGCTGTGCTGGTCTGCCAAGCACCAAATTAGCATCAGGCCCATGTTGGTCTCTGGGCCATTATGGCCACTGATTGTAATCACAGCAAGGGGAAACGGCGCATTTCCTAACGCTTAACGCAGCACAAGAAAAATCAATGGCAGAGTTGAACACATTGAACTTCTAGCAGGAGCTGATTAAAAGAAAAATATATGTTCACAAACGAAACACAGTTACTCTTTGAATACACTGCCTTAACTCTTCATTAACCACATGCTCAGCAGCAAGTTGCTATACAGCTTACTTTTTAAAGACAGACAAGCATTAACGCTATCGTAAGAATGGCTCCAACAAGATTGTT
Organism: Phoebastria nigripes; assembly: GCA_035582835.1. Lineage (NCBI taxonomy): Eukaryota > Metazoa > Chordata > Aves > Procellariiformes > Diomedeidae > Phoebastria > Phoebastria nigripes. The sequence continues at coordinate 831,259 of JAYKAV010000211.1, forward strand.
TTCTACATTCATGCAGTTGGAGTTGCTCTCCACATTTCAGCCTGTCGTATGTGACCAGGGAAGGGCTGGCAGGAGTACCCCCACCCCAGTGCAGCCTGAATCGGCATCTGTAACCCATGCTCACAGACTGGGGAACTGGGGATGGGGAAAGCAGTGATCCTGGTACGGGAACAAACTAATCCTAAGCTTCCCAAGCAACACTATGGCCAGAAAGGCAACTACTACGCTGTATATATTACAAAGAAAAAGTAAACTGGGAGATTATATTACCTTATTTACTACTGCTATCTCTCTTAGGACAGCCTGTCTACAGTTCACCAAAAGCGGTGACAAGTTGGTTCAAAGATGGATTGGAAAAAATTTGACTACTCCAGAGTCAAGGAAGTAATTTGCTTGGTATCAGAGAGAGACTGGTAGCTGACCAGGCCTGACTTAGTTATCTCTTTATGAGACTCTTTATGAGAAAGGCAGAGAGAAACAGCCGTGCCAGAGGGCAGGTCTTCCCTCCCCACATCCCAATCTTAGGACAAGATCAAGCATCCTTAGACAAAGCTGATCCCATTTTTTTTTTTATCCAAATGACAAACTCAATAGCACACATTCTTTACAGCCTAGCAAGGAAAAGGTGTATTAGCCACTGTCTGGCAGGTAAAACACAACAGTGCACTCTCTTAATGATGACGATAATTAACCATTGTAACAATTTGCCAAAGATGTGGTAGAGCATTTACTCCTGGACATTTTTCAAATTAAGAGAGGACTTTCTCCTCCTAAATATATGAGAGAGAGAGTGTGCGTGTATGCATGTATGTATACATTCCAACTCAAAGAATTCATTCAGGAGAGCCGTACTAGATAATCAAACTGGTAGAGTCAGGGATCATAAAGTTGCAGATGACCGTTCCTGACCCTGCCTGTATYGTGCACAATACAGCTCAGCACTGGATAGATCTGCTGCTATACACCATCTACACAAATTCACTAGTGCATGGGAACAAGATCTTTGCAGCTTCACACTAAACGACGGCTGCCCTAAGCACATCTCTAGGACACATCGTCTTTGTGCAGCACCCAGAGAGCTCTAGGCTACAACGACTGACAACCCGGCCCGTGGGAAAGGGCTGTCCAGGGTGGAAAACTTCTGGCATCAAAATTTTGGACTGAGACTGGCCACATGCCAAGGCAAGCTGGAGGTGCCCCGCTGATCATGGGCTACCATGGTAGAAGGGAAAGGCTGAGTCAGAGAGCCCAGAATTGGCCTGTACGCAGCATTGGTATGTCTGTGGCAGCACTTGTGTGACTGTGCCAATGAAAACCTGATTTATATATAACTGGATAGAGTTAATGTTCAGCCAGTAACATTATATGACAGTTAAACTTCAGACTTAGTTCAGAAAACATATTGACTGAGAGATTAACAGTGCACGATAGGATCTTGGCAGCAACCTTCTCTCTACTCGTCAACCACAAAAACATCTTCAGAAATGGATAGAGCCTGGGTCTACCTGGTGACGGGAGGATGTGGTTTTATTGGGGAGAAGATCGTAGAGCTCTTGTCTCAACAAGACTACATCAAAGAAGTCAGAGTTTTTGATTCACTAGCAAGAGAAGAAGYAGAAAAATTCACCACAGGTAAGAAAAGGGCATCAGCTTCTATTTAGCAGCCATAACCCTCCCTTTCAAGACAGCTGGTATTATGTTGGAGATGCCACAGTTACAGGCATGGGGTAGGAACCTGGATTAAACAGACTGGATGAAGAATAACTTCCAGCTCAGAGATGTTTTTCAGCATAGGACTAAATCAAAGCAAAAAGATCCCCAAGAGATATATCACAAGGAGGATCTAAGTCCCCACTCAGGGATCAGTTGTAAGGAGCAATGTGCACACCGAGTACCTGGCATGGGAACTTGGCTACCCGGTTGCTTCTGCTCAACCAGTCTGACTAAAAGCAAAGGGACAAAAAACCATGCTCCTGAACTGCTCCAACCAGTTACCAATTCTGAGAAAAATAACCAAAAATCCCAGACAATAATAGAATCAAGCTCAGCATCTGCTGCAGATATTGGGAAATAAATTACTTGAAATAATTGAGAGAAACCTATAGTAGCCTTACCGTGCTGCGCATAAAAAAGGAAGAGGTGAGCCTCAGTAAACATGCTCGAAGTTACTAAATTAATCCATTTGATCATATTCTGAGAGCTGCCTTCTGATGTTTCACCAGGGTTGATTACAGTGAGATATGTTGGGGAAAAACAACCTGTTTTACTGGATTCAAGCATACCCACACAAAACGAGCCAATGCAGCTCATGGTGCTCTGCACCGTTAATGGTGGGCTGGGTCCCCCTCTCTCTGACTGCCCAAACCTTCAGCCTGCTTTGAACGAGAGAGGAAAAAATGATATCAATAGAAAGGAGATACACTTAAAGCAAGTTAAAAGACTCCCAGGGAAATATCACTGTCAGAAACCCTCCCTAGGCAGATGAACTCACCAAACTGGTTTCCCCAGGCTTCAGGTAGCCAATTGCCTTAAAAGCACCCATAACTAAAGAAAAAAACTCTTTAAACCTTAAGAAGCTGCCATAATCCCTGCTCCAGGAGAGGTCTGTGGCCTAACCCCACAGCAAATCACAGAAAAATGAGGCAGAAGCATCCCTGAGGGGCCATCCCAACCCCCGTCCCTCTGCCCCAAGGCAGAATCAGCTCGGCCACAACCTTCCCRACAGATGTTTTTCCATCCCGTTCCCAAGCCACCTCAGGCACCCAATTTCTGCACCCTCAGGCCATTTTTGTTGGTACACTCTAATCTGCAATTTAAGTCCTTGACTTCTCATCTAACCTTGCAGGTAGAATAGGTTAATACTGTAATTTTTTACAACAATCTTCATGATTTGAAAACCACCCCTTTCCACTCCATGCTGTTTTCTCCTTTAGGCTAAAACAGCTCTCGTGCACTCCTCCGTCCTCTGCAGCTCACGCTTTCTGTATCTCTGGGCATTGATGTTGCTCTCTTCTGCACRAGGGGCAGCGAGGTTAGGACAGAGAGGCCAGCTGTGGCCTTCCCGGTGCTGAGTAAAGCTGATGGATGTATTTCTTCTGTCCTGCAAACTATTCTCCTATTTGTACCTGTCAGTACAATTATGCCTTTTTCACAGCTGCAAGACCCTGCTGACAGGCGATAGCTCCTAAGCTGTCCTGGCCCAACTTAATTCTTTCRCGAAGACCCGCTGCCTCTTCCCTACTAAGCCCAATATCTTTTCTTTGTCCCTATCAAATTTCACCTCTTCCCCCCCCCCCCCAACTCTATTAGTTACCTTCAGCTCATACTCTAATCCTCCAGTGTACTTCGAGTCCCTCCCAGTTTTATGTTATCTGCTGATTTAATGAACAAATCTGCCAGATTCTTGATGAAAACAATAAAAAAGACTCAAATACAGCAATAAGCCCTGGAAAGCCCCAGGGCAGCCACCTACCACAGCTGGCAATTCCCTGGGAACTGTAATTCAGCCAGCTTTGTGCTCACCCTAATGTGGCTTACCTAGACCATGTTTTACTGACTCACTTACGAGAATGACACAGAGTTTCCAAAGCCCTTCTAAAATCAAGATAGATGACATCGACCTGTACCACAATATCCGTACAGCCTGTTAACTTGTCATAAGAACAAAGGAGATTTATCTGACTTGATTTGTTCTTGACAAATCCACATCGGCTGCTTCTATTCTCCTTATTATCCCACAGGTGCTCACACACATGTTGTTCAATGTGTGTTCCTGCATTTCCTGGGGTTGAAATCAAGCTGTTCTGTAATTTCCTGGCTCTTCTTCACCTCCTTTCTAAGCACAGGTGTTTCATTTGCTCTACTGCAGTCTTCCAGTGCCTCCTCCATAAGTTCTCTAAAGTAGCTGATAATGCAATAAAGCTGCGGTGATGTCCATCACCTCTTTAGTAGCCCCGGATAAAGCTCATCAGGCCTTATCAATTTGAAAATTTCTCCTGGTTGCCTTGTACCCTCCCTGGTTTTGGCTGAGCTCTCATCATTCTCTTGCTGGTCTTAATTGCACCAGCTGCCTTAAGACAGGTGATGCAAAAGAGACTATTTAACACTTCAGCCTGACTGGTTATGGGCTTTCCCTCACCACTACATAGCAGCAGAATCTCCCCACCATGAGGCTGCTGATGCCCTACTCCACCTTTCAGTACTAGCAAAGACTTTCAGCAGGAGCATCCTCCTCTGCACTCAGGTCCTCCAGGCAAGTGTATTACCTCTGCTACRTGGCCAATGCTTTCTTTCTTTTTCTGCTCTGTTCTTGCTGAATCAACTCTATGCTTTAATATTAAATTAATTTAATATTAAAACTCCTATGAGCTAGTCCACCAAATCTTGGTTATGCCAATTAAGAAATCAGCTTGACCCTTTTAGAAAACTTCTGCCTCTTCCTACATGCCATGCTTCTTAGCAAATGCTCAGCCAGCTGACCTACTATCTTGAATTTTGTCTCTCCTTTGAGTTCATGAGGAATAACCCTGTTCTTTTATCCCCTTGTCCTGGTAGTTGTTCACTGAGGGTTTCCTACCCTGATCCCTGGCTTCATGGGGCTCTCCAGGAAGCTGCCAGCGCAGGGCAGAGGAGACCTCTCCTTCCCAAAGCAGTCCTATGACTGCTACTGCTGTCCGGCTTATTACAAAAGCCCCAAGGAGTACAGCTTCCTAACCCCAGCTTCTTGCTGGCTTATTCCCAACTACAGAAAAGGAAAAAGGGAAAAATCCCACTTAAATGTTACAACACTGTCTCAAAGCAAGAAAATTAGCAGTACATGCCAATGGTAGCCATGTATGGAACAGCTATTTTGAGGGAGAAGGAGGGGGGGGRRAAAAAACCCTTCTGAATGGCTTAAAGGGAGGAATTTCCTATGAAACTTTTTAACCTGTTACATTATTTTCCCTTCCCATCTATAGCATTTGCAATTTAAATAAAGCTCTGTGCAACGTCCCTTGAACTCGTCTGGTGTTATTCCCAGTAAGCTCTAAAAATCTTCTATCTTAAGGAAATTGTCCGGCACAGCTTCACTCATTCACACCTACTAGAGCAAGTCCTGTAACCAGCTGCAGCTCTGGGCCAACAGCCTCCCATTCTTGCTCCACGCTATCCTTGGATGCATGCTAGAGATTTGCAATGACAGACACACTTATTCTGACCCACAGTTGGTGCAAACTGGCAAAGTGCTGTGCTGAATTAAACCAGATGCAGATTTGGCTTCTTGGGGTTCAAAAATAGGGATCTATTTTCCCCTGGTGTGATGTATTCAAATGGCATAGTCATTAGTTAGAGTGTGCTTCAGCTTGCCCTGCAGAGAAGAAAGCTTTCCAGGCAGGATCCTCATTCTGCAGGAAGGTGGGGATGCTGATTTGTATTTTTTTTTTTTTTCCCCCTGCATCTATGGTTATATTATTTTTCTCCAGCTACCACTCATGTGACAGTGATGAAAGGAGACATTCGAGACTACAATCTGCTCCTTGCTGCCATGCGGGGAGTTCACGTGGTTATTCACACAGCTGCTATTGTGGACTACAGAAACACTGTGCCCTTTTGGGAAGTGAGAGCTGTCAACGTTGGGGGTAAGCTCTTTAAATACAGCCTTAAATTCACACGCCTTGGTGTAGTCGTACGAGATGCTACGACAAACATATCCTCTCTGATTTAGTGTTCTCTTGTCCCCTGAGTTTCACACGTATCACTTTGCTACAAGATGAGAAAGGTGCCTGGGACCTTTCCTTTCCAGCGGGGAAGTTTCTGCCTTTGCCCCTCTGTCCTTGCTCAGGGTAGGCCATGCTGTTCCTCTCCACTGATAAAGCTTCATCTTAGAAAGTCAAATCTGGACCCGGTTATTATATAGTTATTCTGGTCAAGGGTGTAACTTTCACTAATAGTACTGAGGTGATTCAGAACATACCCATAGTGGTAAGAAAGTATGTGACAAGGACAGCAATTAAAAGTTAACTCCTGTTCTAGATAGCTTATAGCTTTCCCAGGGATTTCCAGGGAGAAGAATCTACACGTATACCAGTGCAAGACTATACCAGTTGAACTGCATCCATGCTATTAAGGGAGTGATATTATTTTAATTATAGTAAGAGTTCACAACTATTGCATGTCTACAAGCCACGCATAACTGAGAGCTCCACAACATTTTCTTCCTATCACCAAGAGCCGATTTCTTGTTAGGTGCAAGATCTGCTTAAAGAAAATTTGTTCATAAATCTAGGAAATAAGCACAGGCTATAAAAATAATGAAATCCCTATTACAGCAGCAATTCCAATGGCACCTCAGGCTGTTAGCTACCGAAATAGTTGTTAACCACAAGGAAGGAATTTTATATATATATTTTTTTTTATATATCTCAAACTCGATTACTGCTTAGGGCTTCTACTATTTGCTGATACATTCAAAGGCAACATTTAAATTCCATCCTTCTTTTCATTGCTGTAGTTGTTTTCAAAACCAGATGCTTTTAAGACCCTGTATAGTGCATGTGTACTGAGAATATTCACAGCCTGAGGGTTCCCGCTGCCTTTTAATGGYTCTGTGAGATCTTCCTCTTCATTGTCTGCTTGCTATGAGCAAGGTACTTTAGTGTAGTGAGTTTTTACAGATAGCAGTGAACATCGGGCAACTCCCCTATTCAGCCAACCAAACCTCTTGCAGATGTTTGCGACATTCCCAGAAAACCACACGCACAAAATTTTTTCCAATGCAACTGGTGATTGAGTGCCTCTTTGAGGAGCACAGTTTGAGATGTCTTAACAGGAGCCTTATTTTCAGAGACAAACTTATTTTCTGCATTTCTGCCTCCCCTTGGATGGCTTCATGTAGACCTCCCTAAAATGAGGCTGCTGCCCTCACTAGGACTTCTCAAAATCTTGAATTGAGAGATTAGTCTAAAGTTTTCTATTAAAATCATAGCAGGTAAAAGAATAAAAATGAACTKTGTTTGATACCTGCTGTAGACTTCATGGAAAAAAAAAATAGGGTCAGGACAGGTCAACTATATAATCCTCTAGCTGGCTCCTCTGTATAACTCAGGCCACAGAGATTCATCCAATTACTGCCTTAAGCCCAACAATTTGTGGCTGAATTGGACTATGCCTTTTCAAAAGACTTTTTGCCTAGAATTAAGGACTGCAAGTTAATGGGCTATCTATCACGTCTTTCAGCAAGCCATTAACAATGCTGAAGAGTATTAGTGTGGCTGTGGTTAATTACCATTTCTGGCAAAAATTTACATCTATCTTCTGCTTTGATTCTCTCCTCTGTTTCAACCACTGGCTGCCAAATCCTGTTACAGTCTTGTTGACTAGATTGAAGAGCCCTCTTCTACAAGAATTATGTTTTCCATCTAGTCACTTAAAGACTTTTTAATCTGCTTTTTGTTAAGCTGAATGGATTTTAACTCAGCTGTTTCCAGTGATGTTTCTCAACAGGGGTTCTCAGTTAACTTTACATATTGTGATAGGCTCATAGAGAAGTAAATTGATTCATGCCCTCTGAAATTATCCTAAGCTCAGGATTTCCTTCATCATTTCAGATTATACCCTTAACAACAAAGAGAACAGAGAAATCACAAGACCTCCCATGCAAGATCTGCAGCAAAGCTCAAGGGCAGAGCCTGATTAGCCAGGTATAAATTTGRGTCACAACAACTCCATGTAAYGCTACAGSCTTGGGGAAGAGTGGCTRGAAAGCTGCCCAGAGGAAAAGGACCTGGGGGTGTTGGTTGACAGCCGACTGAATATGAGGCAGCAATGTGCCCAGGTGGCCAAGAAGGCCAACGGCATCCTGGCCTGTATCAGAAATAGTGTGGTCAGCAGGACTAGGGAAGTGATCRTSCCCCTGTACWCAGCGCTGGTGAGGYYGCACCTCAAACACTGTGTTCAGTTTTGGGCCCCTCACTACAAGAAGGAYGTTGAGGTGCTGGAGCGTGTCCAGAGRAGGRCAAYGAAGCTGGYGAAGGGTCTGGAGAAAAAGTCTGATGAGGAGCRGCTGAGGGAACTGGGGTTGTTTAGCCTGGAGAAGAGGAGGCTGAGGGGAGACCTTATTGCTCTCTACAACTACCTGAAAGGAGGTTGCAGCGAGGTTGGTGTCAGTCTCTTCTCCCAAGTAACAAGCAATAGGACAAGAGGAAATGGCCTCAAGTTGCACCAGGGGAGGTTTAKATTGGGTATTAAAAAAATTTCTTCACCAAAAGGGTTGTCAAGCACTAGAACAGGTGGCCCAGGGAAGTGGTTGAGTCCCCATCCCTGGAGGTATTTAAAAGACRTGTAGATGTGGTGCTTAGGGACRTGGTTTAGTGGTGGACTTGGCAGTGCTAGGTTAACGGTTGGACTTGATGATCTTAAAGGTCTTTTCCAACCTAAACGATTCTGATTCTAAATAGCATGGAGATTTCTGGAAACCAACCCTATGAACGGCTTCGTTTAAGATCTGCCTTATCAGATTTGAAGGCCCTCACTATGCAAACATGGTTATGCTGTTGTCATTGAGGTTCTCGTAGAATCAACTTGAATCAAAATCACGATGAATGCAAAAACMACCCCTGGAAGAGTCATAAATCATTTAAACCCACCCCCTCCCCCCAAACCCAACTAACAAAAAACCATGCACACTAACTCACAAGTCCAGCCAGAAAAACCTTTCTTAAACCAAACCATGYTTCAGATGGATCTGGATTTCATGTGGACTTGTAAGCTGCCCCCACTATTTTATTTAAAATTCTGCAGCTATGAAGAGTCTGTTGCAATGATTTTCACCCTATAGTCATCCTGCAGAAATTCTATAAAGCAATATATGCAACTAAAACACCAGTCCTTTTACCAGAAGGCTGCAATTCACCATTTGACAGTCTGCCCATGAATCAAAAAAGATGGAAAACATGGAGTTTTGCTCTGCTGAGCTGTCAGCTTCCTTTTTGTTAGCAACTATTAAGTCCAAGTCAGTTGTCAATAGCCATAGAGGTTAAGCCACATTATAGCTATAGATGTAACTGCTACTCTCATGTTATAAAGCATCCATGCCAGTGCAAACATATCTGAGGAACTGCAGCTTTGACCTATGGCTTTGCATCTTTTCAGCCATAAAAAAGATGGATCTGTTCCAAGTCAGAATCCCAAGCCTGGAAATCTCTTTTGATTTGCACAACAGGAATCAAGGCAAGGTGGTTAATGTTTGTCCTTCCCAACCTGCCCCACAGGTACTGAAAACGTGTTAAGGGCCTGCTGTGTCCTGAACATCGCTTACGTTGTCTACACAAGCTCCACTGCTGCGGTGGGACCCAATACATTGCATGAGCCTGTGTTCAGGTAAGGCTAAGCAAATCTCCATCACTCTGGATTTCCAGTTAAACAGCAATGAAACTGCAACCAGATGGAGATTTTTGCTGTGGCTACAAAGGAGAAGATGTGTTCCCCTTCCTGTCGATTCCTCTTCTCTTTCTTGAAAATCCTTCTTTGCTGCTTTTCACTTTCAGGAACCACACCTCTTCCCAACCTAAACTTGACCAGTAGTGGATATCACTGATTGAGAGAGTTGGTAGAGAGATGTATGACCCAACTGCACTTCTAGGCTGTCTCCCAAATGTACAGCCCTGCTCCTCTAAGCCCTAAAATCAGTTTCAGATAAGGTCTCGGACGCTTAAGGCTTGTGATACAGTCAAGTTGTATCCTGCTGTTGGGTCAGAGTTTTTGCTCTCCCCTCACACTGAGTCAATCCAAAGGGTAGGTGATGCTCTACTGTTACAAACCCAGTTTCCCTCTTCTTCTCAGCTCCATAGTGAATTGCTAGCAAGCTGTCCTGGTTCCAGCTGGGACAGAGTTAACTTTCTTCCCAGTAGCGGGGAGGGGGTGCTGTGCTTTGGGTTTGGTATGAGAGGAACGTTGATGGCCCATTGATGTTTTGGTTGTTGCCGAGTGGTGCTTGCACCGGGGACATTTCGGCTTCCCATGCTCTGCCAGGTGTGTGGGAAGCTGGTGGGGGGAGCATAGCTGGGGCGGCTGACCCAGCTGGCCAATGGGGTATTCCATACCAAGTRACATGGTATATAAATTAGGAGGCGTGGTCTGGGAAGAGGTGGGGCTTTCACATCTTGTGGTGGCCTGGGTGTTGGTCGGCACAGGGTGAGCAGTTGCATTGTGCATCGCCTGCTTTGTATATTCTATTATTGTTGTTGTTATCACTGTCATTATTACTGTTCTACTTTGTTTTATTTCAATTATTAAACTGTTTTTATCTCAACCCACAAGTTCTCCTACTTGTGCCCTCCTGATTCTCTCCCCCATCCTACCGGAGCGGGGGAGTGAGCGAGCGGCTGCGTGGTGTTTAGCTGCTGGCTAGGGTTAAACCACGACACAAGCCTGCACCCAGCTCCTATTATCAAATGTGGTCAAATGTATACAGACTATTTTAGCACTATCTCAGAAGAACGTTAGTTGGCCACATAGTCTTAGGGGACAGATGTATTTGATGTGAATTCATGTGTAGTTACACTCTTCTGTGACCTGGATCTGACCTGTAAATTGTACCCTTCTATCATCAAAATCCTTTTTCCTGGCAATATGCTTACCAGGGCTAATCCTGGACTTTACACTTTTGGGCATTATGCTCAACCCATCTCTTCTGTATGTGGCTCCTATGAGACTGACCCACAGACCCAGAAGAAGAAGCAGAGCTTCAGAAAACCTCCTGTGGCAAAGGTGGGATTGGGAGCAATACAAAGACAGTGGCCAAAATTATGATTTGGAGGGGTTTTTTGCTTATAGATCTTTGATATCCAGAACTGACTTTCAAAATCAGCTGACACTCCTGCTCGGGACTCAGCATCTGGATAGCTTTTGTATTCACGGGGCAACAGTACTTGCACCTTGAGAACTGGGCTGATATTTCTGAAGACCAGGAGCTGAAGTTTTAGGTTAAATTTGAAGTCAAGTAGAGATAGCTGCAGTCTGATACGTACCATTGTAAGGCTCCTTGCTGATTTCAAGCATGGTTGTAGCCATACAGACTGCTCAAACCATGGAAACTTGTGTGCAAGGGGAACTGGCTCAAAGTCAAGTTTTGTCTCTACAGGCAGCCAGTCTAGACACAGCTGGGTTCAGTCATTTGGCTCTAGAGATTTGAGCCCAGCTAGAAAAGGCTGTCTTAAGACATAACTTAAAATGACCTACAAGCCTAAATTTCATACTTACAAGTAAGCTACGGCATAACCCAGTTGTTTTGGAAAGTGTTTAAGCACCCCCAAATCTGTAGAATAAATGTCTGGCTTATGGAAAAAAAAAAAAATCCATGAGAGCAACAAACCTCAATCCACTKGGGACCATGAGCACTAGAGGCTCTGTGTCACTGAAAAGCTATGGAATTTGGTTGTTAGCATATCTAAATAATTTCTAAAAATGAATGTAGATACAGGCACATCCTTGTTAGTATTTTAGTCCTGCAACTTAAGAGATAGATGTGATGTGAATAGATGTCTTGAAAAATCTACCCCAAATCTTGCCTGAGAGGACAGTGCTTTGGCTTATAATGATGGCACCAATGGGTGCAAGCGAAAACCCATCTGGGCTGATGCTCATAGAGCTACACATGAACATCCTCTGCCCACCAACTCCCAATCCTTCCCCACCACAAATGCAGATAAAACCACCACCTAGAGCCTTTAACTCATTTTGCAGAACACACTCAGGTTCTCCCATGATGCTGGGAGAAAGCCTCAGAGAGTGGTCCTCGTTCTCCAATGATTTTGATTTTAAACTAAGGGAATTACAGAATGCAAAATGAGAGAACGGTCAGACCCCCAGTAAAAAATCAACCACTTGTTTCAGTAGGGAGCCCAGTGAAGACTGGAAAGCAACGTAATATGGCTCCGTTTTCCAGACTGAAAGCACAGGTGATGCAGCTTTCCCCTTCCTCCTCTTCTCATCTCCCCCATCCCACCCAATCTGTTCTGCTCTTCTCCCTCACAGTCCATGATCCTGCCTGCCTTTTTCTCTGTCCCCTTTCTCCATCATTCCTTGTATAATTCTATTTAACTCACTTTTATGTGCTTGGGAATTGACACAGACAAAGCATGATTAGTCTCTGGACAGGGTGATGGGTGCAGGGATAATGCTCACACCTCAGCATCCGACAATAATAGAAAATGCCTCTGTCAGTCTCAATCCCTCTGAGACAGCCACCGCTGAGATACCTTCTGACAATGCTGCTCCAGTCTTATTAGCGTTCAGTTATCTGTGATCGTTTTGAAAAGCAAGAGCATAATGCTGAGCTCTTTGTTACTACCAAGCTTCAAAAGGGGTGGGGGAAGACAAACACGAGCAGAGCTCTGCAGCCCAGGAACAGCAGGCAGGTTTGCCCCTTTGTGAAGCTGTTCCTTTTTAAAAGCTTTGCAAGGCAAAAAATAAATTTGGATTAAAAAAAGAAAGCAATTAAAACTAGAACTTCTAGATAACTCCCCTAATTGTCTTGGGCCTCTCCCGGGCTTGCAACAAACCATGCACAATCAATCTTTTGTCTTGCTTGTTTTCTGGTTTGTCTCTTGCTCATCACCCRTAAACACAGGGAAGGGGAGGAGGGTTTTGCGATAAAAGCCCAGGGTGTGCGGGGAGGCTGTATTTCTGATGCTCCTAATTTACTTCTGTTGCGGTAGCACAAGAAGGCCCTAATCTCAGCTGGGATATCTGACACACAAGATACTAGACTGCCAAACAGGCAAGAGAAAGGCAACAGCATTATCCACATTTTACACAGGGAGATCTRAGCATAGAAAAGAGCAAGCAAGTTGCCCAAGGTCAAACATGGAGCCTGAGTCAGAGCTTGCTCTCCCAAGGCCCAATGTTTGACAAAAAGATCTCTGCTGCAGATTTGCTGCATGAACTCGTCACAGGCCACTTAACCCTTCAAGAGGTGCATCTGAGCCCCATCAGCAAAAGGAGCATGATAATTCTTCATTCCCCTGTGGGGGGGTACCCCATGCAGAGTCTGGTGTTTGCCTAGGGTGAATTTCTCTAGGAGAGCAAAACATAGAGTAAATTAATTTAAAAACACAAAGAAAGTCTCCTGCAGCACACAGAGGGAGAGAGAGCCTATCCTTGCTAGTCGTGGCAGCAGGGGAGCAAGTGGACACATGGTCTTCATGGATGGTCCTTTCCAATGCTTCAAACAAGGTTTTTTCACTCTCCAGAGCCCACTGAATCTGCTTAACCAAATCCTGCAATGGACTAATGTTGATCTAGAACCACTGGGACAAAACACCAGCACCCTGGTGGGGAATAGAGCTGCTTTCTTGGTTCTCCTTGGAATTATTTCAGGGCCTGTGAGGCCAGCTGCATGTTAGATCCCATGGGCTTTCCTCCTTGCAGCTGTAAGTTAGGAGGCTGAGGAGCAGGTTGTCTTCCATAGTGGCAACCAAATATCCCCACCATGGCTGTGAGCCCTGCTTGCTCTTAATCATGGGTCCACTTCTTTGCTCTTCCCCTTGAGCATAATTTGCTAGGGGAGATGAAGGAATAATCCCAGCACAAACCTGCTGATTGCATGTCTTCCAGGAGACTGCTAGCAGCTCTATCACATCACCGGCAAATGTCTCCCAACTCTAATCAACTCTGTGAGAAAATTAAGCAGCAGCTTCTCCTTTTAGTTTATGGCTCATGAGAGGCTTTTCTCTACCTCTAATGAAAAAATGAAGTAGGATTGCTCTCATTTTCCTGCCCTCCATCTTCTTGTGCTCTTTCCACCTTGTTCAGCCACTTGTGAGTTGCTTAAAAAGGTAACTCCACTGCCTTCTAATTTGCCTACCAGAATATTGTTTGCTTCAATCACACTATTAGACAAAAACAAATCCAGCTCTCGGAAATCAAACCACCGCCCTCATGCAAACCTGCCTATGAACACCCAGAACCACCTGGTATTTCCTGAGGCCTTATTTCTCTCAAACTGCAGCAAGAATCTCAGATTCATATAACTCACAGCCAGTGGGAAGTCCCTGGAGAGCAGGGATTGCAGAGTAAATCGCGCTGTGACAAATGTCTCCAAGCCCTGTACTCTACTCCATGGTCACTCATCATCTCTCACAATCCATTTCAGAGGAAATGAGGACACCAAATGTAGCGGGGAAGTGGAGCTGCCTTATGGGAAGACAAAGGCCATGGCAGAAAAACTTGTATTCGAAGCCAACGGAAAAAAGGTACTAAAGTCAATGGTAGCACCCCTGGTATTACAGCACAGGATGGGTGGAAGGAGAGAGCTGGTTAGAAAGGCCCCACAACTCGTATCTTAGTGTGTATCGAACTTGACTTGATGCATAAACCACATTGCCCTAAGCTTACCAAAGCCTGACCTTCCCACATCATCAGGAAGCTGCCAAACCCTCGCAAGATCAAAGGGTGCTGCCCTTTGAGTCTTTGCTTTAACCCCAACCAAAAGTGTGACTTTGGGAAGAGCTGTGTTAAATTAGGGTGTAAGAAACCAGGTTCACCTGGTTCATACTGCATAAAGGTGTAATTTTCAGATGTGCCCGAGTGATTTAAGAATAAAAAATATTAGTGTACCCAGAGTCAGCCACCTACCTAAGTTAGCTGGCTAGTCTTTTTAGACTCCCAGTACAGTCAGCAGACAAATTAGTTCTTCTAGAGGATGAAGCAGAATGTAAAAATAAGACTTCTGTCCTAAATCACTGCCTGGAGCATCTCTGTCTTCCGGTTACAGTTTGAGGCCAGCCAGCTTAGCTGGATTCCTCTAGTACCTGATTTTGGTTGTTGCAAACATTCGTTTATACATCCCAACTGCAGAAGGGGTTTATGTCACTAGCACCTTCCATCCAACATCTCTCAGTGCGCACCACATGGGTGCAAAGTGTGCTATGAAGAAGAAAAAAACAAAAACAAAACAAAACAAAAAAACCAAAAAATCAAACCGGACACCTCCTTGCATTTTTAGGGACCCAAACCAGTCCCGAGCTGTCCAGATCACCTCTGCAAAGGTTGACTCCTCTAGCCCAATATTCCCCAGTTTTGGTTTTATCTGGCAAACCCAATATCACTGCGGAAGATTTCATTTCTGAATCCATCACTCGCTAACATCCCTCCCTGATTTTACAGATGAGCAACGGTGATAAACTCATAACCTGCATTATCCGTGCAACATAGTGTACGGGGAGAAAGCAAGATTTCTTCAAGAGTTGTATTTGTTTGCCAAAGCCAGGAACTGTGTGTTGAACTACCTAGAGCCTGAAAACACAGACCGTAATTACACATACGTGGGTGAGTGAATGATTGATCTCTGCATGCGGTGCTACCAGGCTGTTTTAGTCACAGGAGATTTTACACGTCAGCTTAACCATAATCTTCCAAGACAGAGAGATGAGTATGGTGAATGAGCACAAATATTTTTATAACCACAAAACTGAGACTGGCTAAAAGAATTTTTAAAACAGTTGTTTGCATTCTACTTTTTTTCCTGGGAAGGGTTTTCTTTTTTTTTCTTCCCCTCAACACAGGGAAAATGTTGTTTAGAAAACTGAAAAAAAAAAAGTCAGTGGAAAAAAGGATAGAGATCTAATCTTTCTTTTTCTAGGTAAACGTTTCAAGGGATATCTGAGGGGAGAGAGAGAGAGAAATTCAGGCAATATTTTAAAAATGTTTTTGGTTTGAAAAGATACTTAATTTCTTCTTCATTAGAAGAAATTAAACTAACACTGCTTGTAAAATTCCTTGCAAAAAAGGCTGTACTACATAACTGATTTTAGCAAGCACAAGAAACTACTCACAAAACCTACAGAAAGAGTTTGTTGTGGTGTTGAATGCATTTCAGGGGCGTATAACTCACCATTAAATCATGCAGGGTTTTAGTTATTTCTGTGCAGCATACTTGTATGTCTTTTTCCAAAAGTGCAGATCACAGTAGTTTGAAAATGCTGTTAGAGAAGAATCAGGCCTAGATAAATCAAATGACTTCTTCAAAGGCTCACAGCAGAGCCAGGAATAAAACCCTCGAGCACTGCCTCCCATTCATCCTGCTCTCACTACAAAACACTGCCCTTTCGCTTCACATGAACCAGTATCACAAGGCACATTAATTGTCCAGCTCAAAAGGGAGACCAAAGGTTTAAAGGATCTTGGAGGTCTGGATTAACTACTCAGTCTCTCTACAGTACAGCTGAGTAACACGATGAGTGCTTTCCCTACTTCACAGCACTGAAGCCAGCAGATCCAATGTACTCATTCACTCCTACAGTAAACAGGAAAATGTAGCTCCCTCCTGAATACCTGTTTCTCTCCCCCTCTTATTTCTCCAGGGAACGCTGCATGGATGCATGTTCGTGCAGCAAGGAACTTGCAGCTGAAACCAGACTTACTCGCCGGACAAGTGTATTATTCCTATGATGACACTCCAACAAGAAAAGGTTTCCTGATCAGGCATCAGTGGTTGTCCTCTATGGACCCCTCAGTGAGACTAGGCTCACACATCCCTTACTGGAAGATGTGGTTAATGATACAACTGCACAGGATAATCAAGGTCATCTTGTACCCTTTCTGGAAGACACAGCCCTTCCTAAACTTGCCTTTACTGAACACGGTAGTCACCACCTTCTCCTACGAGACAGACAAAGCCTCCAGGCATTTTGGGTACAAACCCCTCTTCACCTGGAAAGAGAGCAAACACAGAACTGCACAGTGGTTGAAAGCAGCTGCAGGGAACCCCCCCAACTTCATGAAAAGAAGAACTAAGCAGCATGTGTGGGGTAAGGAGAGAGCTTATCACACCAGCAAGTTTCATCTGAACTTCACAACATGCACAGATCTTTAGCAGAAATTTTGCAAACACTGAGAAATCCTGGTACAGAGGCAGAGAAAGAGCAAAACTCTCAGGCTGCAAGTATATACCCTTGCCATGCCAACAACTCAGGTACTTTAAGTGTCATATGAGACACCAGGGTGCATTTGAAAGCATCCTCTTGCAGGTATGTGCACACAGATGCAGGGCTTGCTGGCCTCACTCATTCCCACGGTGCCACCACGGCACAGGAATCACTCGCAGGAACAAGAGAGACCGGTTCAGATGAGAGATGGTGCACAGCAAACACCTTTTTGATAAAATTAGTTAACCAGTTTTGTTCCACAGCCTGACGAGCCTCCATCTCTTTCCATACTCAGCAAATGGACCTCTCCCTTGCCATGGTCTCAGGCAGCTGGCGGGATGGCTGTACCTGGCTCATACACTCAGGGGGCGTTCAGTGATAATTTTAGTGAAGACAAAGAAAGCCCAGCAAGTTCTTGCTCTGTTTTTGGGTTTAATAAAAAGAAAAAGAATTCCCTTTTCCAGAGCTACCTTTTTCAAGATGCTTCCTGTTATTCTTAACATGTGGAATATTATTAACTGTTTTGAAATATTATCCCTGTAAAAAGAAACTTCCAATCTCTCGTGCTACAATTTATAGGCTGACACTTTCTAATCGTATGGATGGATAACTGATGTCTACAAGCTTAGAGGTGGGATTCATATAGTTTGTAACTCAAATTCTCTTACCTCACAGCACTCTAGCAGCAAAGCAAAACAAATTAAAGCCCACGTTCAGCTGCCGCACTGGCAGACAGCAACTTCAGTGAAGGCCTTAGGGGCTGCGTTTATGCTAAATAACGTCTGAACTTCGGGAGGAAGAGGTCATTTCAACTCATTCCATGGTACTGGAGCTACACAGTCCATCTGGGAGCAGTATTTCACAGATGATATTTTCCTAACACAGATGGGGCAGGCACTTCCAGAAGATTCACAACAAAAACTGTGGTTTGTATCAGTTTATCAGCTCCTCTATTTTTAAGACATACGGAGAGACTGGTAAACCTACATTAAGCACAAYAGAGATTTCAGTTTTCACTTGAGCTTGGAGGAATGGGATATTTTTACAATACTGGTTCAAATCTGAAATTAATTCTGTGGTATCACACTTCTGTGTTCTGCGAATACGTACCCATCTCTCGAGTCTTCCTACAGTAAAAGTGTACACATGCACAAATAAAAGCTTATTTTAATTACAAGTGCCCTAATCCTCCTGGAAAAAGCAAGTTTCAGCATGGCATCCTTGATAGAAATGATCAAAATTCACTTCTTGTTAGTCACAGTAATTACCCAGGAAAGAAAGCGAAGCAATACAGTGTGGGTTGCCAAGTTAACTTCACTGAAATTCACAGTCACAAGAGAATTCTTTGCAAAATGAACTTACAAATCGAAAATCATTTGCTCTGGTAATTAATTAATAATTTCATATAACAAATAGATTTGGGGGAAACTATTGCAATTTGCTTATAGAGAATTTGGGAAGGTGAAGTGTGTAAGTTATCAGTTCCCTACTCTTTTTTTTCTCCTACCATTTGTGCTGGGAGGTTTTTAAGAAAGGGAGTAATAAGATTGCTGGGTTTTCTATTTCACTAAAAATTCTCTTTGCAGTTTTTTGCCATTACTCAAATGGTAGATGACCGCTTGCTAAGGATTTGACAGAGAAATATACACCAATTTCTCATGCACATTGCCAGAGCGTTGCCACAGTATAAAAACGTTGACCTCAACAGCCTTTAATGCTTCTGAAACCTCGGTTTTCTCTTGCCAAAAAAAGAGCCACTGGGTGGAGCTGCAACTCTGTGAGACAGGTACCTTCCCCTCATGAGGTCAAGTGTTGCAACCGCTTTTACTTTAGCTTTTTTTCTTTTTTCAAAGAACTGAAAGACCTGCCCAAACAGCGAGGCTGATGCATGGGGTGGGGGTGTCTGACCATCCGGGTTTGTCCTCAATCTGTGGCATTTGGAGTTTTGGACTTCCCTCGGCTGGCTGGATGCAGCCATCATTTTAGCTTCATGTAGTCATGTAATCAAAGAGACTGAGGAAATTATTTTTCCACTCAGAACTCATCAGAAAAGAATAGAAGTTTGCTTTCTATTTTTAAAAATAGAATTAAATATGGTACTCTGACCTTTGAGAAAACTTGCCTAAGTATAAGAGCTGATGCTTTCAGTCCCATTCAGAGCCCTTGGTATACTCCTTTGTGGGATTTGGAGCTGCTGACGGTATCAGATGGGACAGCTGTCAAGGCCCAATACTATCCCAGAGATCAATGCTTTACAAGCTTGCCTGCTTTCAGAAACCTTGCTGGGAACCTCATCATGCTTTTGTTCCTGTCCTGCTCATCATCACCTATGATTTTGATGCTTATCAGGATGCAGATGACATGCAGGATAAGGAGCAGGGATTTTTAAAGGTAGTTAAGTGCAGGATTTTTCAAAAGGATCTGAATTAGTTGGCTGCTTAGCTTTTTTTATACCTACCCACCTCCCAAGCTTTGACAAAAGCAAGTAGAGGATTCCCTTTCCCTGCTCATGGTAGAAGTGGGGGAAAAAGTTAGACAGCAAAGCCTCTGTGCTGTTTTCCAAAAAGATGAGTAAGCTTCCTTTGGCTGCCCTGCATTTTGGCTCCTCCAAGCTAATGCTGCTGCAGACTTCCTGTTAGATCCTTGATTTTATCAGATTATAACTTGTTTTCTCCTGGCAATGCTTTCATTCTTTCTACTGCACTGGGTTGTCATTGGCTTTTCTTTTCAGGGTCTCAGCCCTATTATGTAACAGCAGCAGCAAAAAAAGAGGAAAAAAAAAAAACAACATTTCAGATCTGTTTCTACTTCTGGAGAGGAGTCTTTGTGCACAATTACTCATCCAAGAGATTCAGCAGGTATAACTGCTTCCCCCAGGGGCTCCATTATATAATTGGATTTCAGCCATACAAATTAAATCCTATCTTACCCCTTAGTTAAGCCAGGCAGTAAGTATTTAATGCTAATATCCCTGACAACTATTGCAGGGAGAAGCAGAGATGAAGCACAGAGGAGACAGATGCATGCATTCTCTACCGGAGGAGCAGGGAGGATGAGCAAGGAGTGCATTGACAGAAAGACACCTGCTGTATTTTAAACACAGCTACACTTCCCTAGCACGAGCCATGGCGTCTGCTGGAGTTGTCGTCTGAGCTGGAACGTGGTTCTCCCTTCGTTTTCTATCCTCCAATGTTCCCACGTGTGCACTGAGCATTCACCCCCCCAACACACACATACACACTTCAAAGAGCCACATGCCTAACCCTGTTTGAGTTTCTATGGAAGTCTCTGTTCTTGTGCAATGTCTGAAGGAAGCGAGCTTAGTAATATTAAAACTCAAGCCAAACACACAAACAAGCAAAGAATCCCCAAATTAAAAAGAAAATTTCAACCGAGTTACTCATTCATCTGCATTTTCTGTTGCGTTCTGTCTTCTCCCGGCATGTTTCTTTTAGACAAAGCCCTCTGGGCAGAGACCATCTCTTTTGGTGTCTGGTACATCAGTCACATAGTTAGTACGTAGTAATAAAGGAAAACAGATTCATGGTAGGAGTTAAACCAGTCAGTCTGGTACTGTAATTGGAACATAATCTCATATTGACAGTATTTAACACAGGATGTGCAGGGAACAGATGGCAGCACGCCAGGCCTCAATCGTTCTGCTAATATTGGAAAGATATTTTCCAAGTCCAGCTCCCGAACCTCATCTCCGAGGTCGGAAGCTTTGCTTCCCCAAACGGGCCTAGATCCACTCACTAATCCTGGAGAAGCCCAACACACCCATGTGCTCCTGAGTTTGCAGACAACCTGGCTAGCAGTGTTTCTATTGCTAACTATCTTACAAACGTTTAAGGAGAGATTTGAAAAAGCATCAAGGGCAAAAGTCTCCGACATCCGTTGGCACATGCGCTCCCAAACCTCCCGATACGCTCACAAGCCTTTCCCTTACAGACAGAGATCTTGCCTGTGACACAAGACACGAACCCATGTGCACTTTCAGGGTCAGGGATATCCACCAGCATATCAGTCTGCTGCCGCTTTCATCTCTCAAATCTTCAGTCATACCATTAACTCAACGGGGGCATACTGACAATAAAGAGTTGTTCCTTTCTCTAAGCCTAAAACGCTGAGCTAAAGCAGGTGAAAGGAGAGGAAGCACATTTATGTCCAAGACGCATCGTATGGTATGGAGTGCAACGTTGTAAGTGCAGACACAAACTCAGCTTTTCAAGGGTATGGGAGAAGTATACCATGCTTATGTCTGCTACAGGAAGTTTAAATTGATTTTTCTCTATTTCAGCAATTAATTCCCATTAATCAACTTACTGTACAATGCTGCACTATAATTCACAAGTTTTATGTATTATATGAATAAAATTGCACATATATTTTTATGTGATTTTCATTTAATTGAATTCCAAGGAGATTTATCTGCTGAGTTATTAATAAATCTTAATATGGCCTATAACACTCAATTGATATTTAATTAACCTGCAATAACTGCCTTGTAAAATGTAAATTAAATGCTTTATTTTTCCAGGCATATAACCTTAAATCAAATTTTTCATTCTACCAGCAAAGCAAAAAGGAGTGGGGAAAAAACAAGATTGCAGGCAACCAAACCTTAGACCTGAAATTATTTGATGTTTAAAGAGTTTCAAAATGGAAACTGGATCCACGCTTTCTAATCAGTTCTTCTCCCGAGGAAGTACTTTTCCACTGTCTCCCCACCTTTAAAGATCACAAGAATCTGGGTGGATTTAGATGAAACATCAAAATCTCAGGAGACTTGAAGAGAAATGAGAGGCACCCATTATTAATAATAAGGTTGCAAATTCCCATAGGTATTGTGGTATTTGGCATTTTTCTTAAAGTCTTGGCTCCTAAAGTCACATTATCAAACGAGAATGTCAATTTTCATTTAAAAATAAAAAAAGGAAAGATGTTAAAGCCCTTTGATAGGGGAAGAAGTTTGCAAACCTGAATGTCAAAGGCATGAGAACTAAGAGACAAAAATACATAAAATTTGATCTTTATCTTTAAAAGTATCAGAACTTTTTGAGAGACCTGAGATGTTTGAAAACTGGGAGGTGGCAACAAATGATCAAAACAGCCTTCACGAGAAAAGATGAGAACAGTCCAAATTATATTTTAACATCAAACTGTTCTCCTCCCCCTCCCCTAGCAATTTACATAGATCTACATTAAATACTGCAAACTGCAACAACAACTATTTCTGATTTCAAAACTAGGATAGCTAGCTACCTTTGCAAAGTGATTTCAAAACTTCAGGAGCGTATGTCTGTCTAAAATTGATAGGCCTATAAAGTTTTACTGCCATAGCATCTAAACTTGGTATATCTTTCTTTTTTTAATGCATGGAGTGGCCAATCTGTCTTACAATATTTTATTAAATAGGGTATTTCCACCAAAGGACAGTAACCCTTACTGTCTGTAATCCGTCTGCATTAGATCACTTTAAAAGGTATTAAATGAAAATCAAACRTTAAATGTACCATGGATTTTAAAGGTGTCACAGCATGGAAGAATAAAAATGAAGAGAATGGATTCTGACTTGCAATGAATGAATGGAAATAAATCCAGATCTTCTGTAATGGAAAACCTGTCCTCCCTCTCTGTTCATCCTCTCCAGTTGCTCATTCACCACCCTGCTTGCATAAACTACAGCCAGTGAACCCCACTCAGCCTAACCAAGTGCAGTAATTCTGCCCAGGAGCTCACAAGGCTGAAGGATTTCTTAAATGGCTCCAGCGCGCCATGTAGCAGGAGGGTATGTGATCCTGCCATCCCGTAGTTACTCAAGGGCTCGCGTGAATTGCATTGCTTAGAAAAGCATTGCTGACTAGCCCAAATTTTGCCACTCTCACACTTTGCAAGCAGCTTCGCTGCTTCAGAAGAGGAGTACCCGGAGCGGGGAGTCAGCAGATGCAAGTGGCCTCATGCTCGCAGTAATTGACTGGAATTTTGCAGACCTGGGTTTAATCCCCAGCTCCAGCATGGACTCACTGGGTAATTTACAGCAGGTTTCTTCCTCTCTCTTTCTCTCTCTGCATTTTATGATTTTGGCAATTGATCAGAATTAGCCTCCTCTCCTTCTCTTACCTTTCATCTTTTTAATGGAGGAGAACGTATCCTGCAAACGTGCTGCGTCGGATCTGCTGTCAGCCATCGCTTGGGGGGGGAGCTGAGCCCAGCATGAGTCTGCAGACCACAGCTCCTTCCCAGGACCGTTGCATTTTACTTTACTGGATAAACATTGACACGGTAGATTTTTTTTTTTCCCCTCAAAGTGGGTTTCTAATTGAGCTGAATCGAGCACAGCTCTCATTAAGGACTGACCATGACCGACAGTTTACATTTACTTGGGTAGCACTTTTTATCAGGCAAAGTCACCTGGGAGCTGCACCAGGAAGAGACACAAGAGTCCCATCTACCCACAGACTACTCCTAACGATGCTCCTGGGAATTAAATCACAACATGAGGAACAAATGTAATGGATCAAAAACTGGGGGTCTGCAAGTTCTCAAAAGTGCTTAGGACTTAGGACCTGACAGGCTCCCCACAGAAATTTTACTACTGAGTTTAATAAAAGCAGAAGTGAGCCAAGTGTAGGACTGCTGGTGGCCCCTGGGTGAACAGTCTCTCTCTGGGGGATGTAAGAGCAGAATTATTGTATGAGCACCATCACCTGAATTATTTCTCCCCGCTCTGCCCACTGGACAAAAATCCACACGACTATCCTATAGTCACACCCATGTCTAGCCCTAGTCCTAAATCCCTTTATGACCATACCACCCTCCTCTTAAATCCCARCTCTGATCTCCTTTCCTGTAAGAAACACAGCAGGCTAAATATTCCTGACACTTCCACGATGCTCAAAGTCACCTTTTGTACAGGGCTCTCACGGCAACAGCCTCAGTGGGAACAGAGGGAATTCACCTGCTTGGCAGATACGGCTGATAGCAAACCTGTTCACAGCAAGTAACCAAGAAGCAAAGCATCTACAGTCCTGCTGCTGCTGCTACCACTGGGAATAATCCCACTTACTTATACAGAGATAGGTACTGACTATGGGGGATCCTTAACAGAAGACAGACACAGCACTTGCAAGCTCTGCCATTCTCAAAATTCACATCTGGAAATGAGCAATCGAGCAAGAACCAGCCCCACGAGACACATCTAAATCAGCCCATCTTAATCTTGGGCACATGCTCTTAACTCGCACGTTGCTGTGCATTCAAATGATTAATGGTTCAATATAAAACTCACATAGCATTGTACAGTGGTACTGTAGCACATCACCTAGATCAATACACACGCCTTGCCCCAGGAGAAGAACTGGGATTTTTAAACCAAAGAGAATTAGGTGCCTGATTTCTATTACATTTCAAAGGGATTTAGAAGCGCTGCTCTCTCAGAAACCTCACCAGACTACCTTAGAGGCTGTACATATGCTTGACATAACACCAGATAATGTTTGTGGGCTATGGCATGAATGGGGATTACTGCCTCTGAAAAGGAGGACTTGCTGAAGTGGCTGTGGTTTAAGGAAGGATTTGAAAGAGGAGAGAAGTACAGAGGGAAGCTGTTCTAGACAGTAAGTCACATAAGAGAAGGCTTAAAAACCGAGAGCGGGAGGAAATGAAGGGATCTGAAAAGGACGGGATTTGGGATAAATGAAAGGAGGAGAAACGTCAGCTACAGATTACATGGGGCAACATGTGAGCTCCTTCAGCCCTTCTTCATGGGGTGACTGAGTGACGGGAAAGATGCACCAGTGAGCTTCTGGGCCGGCTGCAGGAGAAAAACAGGCAACCACAGAGTCATGGTGGGACTAGAGGGAATTTGGTGAAATTACAACCCAGCTTGCCCAGAATAACTGATCGTGGTAACTTGTTACAGGCAACTCCAGCAAATACACAGATCAAAATACAGCCAGTGGGCATCCAAGCAGAGAGTGAGCACCATGGCACAGGTCAGGAGAGGAATGGTGTGGGGAGGAGCAGGAAGCTGAGAGACGGTACAGCTACACCCCGAAGCGGCGCTGGTGGAGTCTAGTGGTGTAATGTTCAGTCACCAGACTGAATTAAACAGGACTGGCTCTGTTCATGGATTTTCCTGCGCTAGTTTGCACTGGTTATCACAGATAAGCCACATTAATGCAACTCTGTTATGATGTTGGGAAACCTCAATAATGGAAATTAACTGCTCTGCATGGACGGATGAATGGAAGTTACACAACCGCTGCCCTATTTCCGAGAAGCACAGCAATGTTGAGTGGGTGCAGCCAAATTTAATAGCTGTTATCAAAATCAAGGAAAGGACCTCCATTGAAAAGGTAACCAGGAGAAAAGCAAGGACTTGGTCGTATTGCACAACCACAACAACTCTGGACTCACACCAACAACAGTAACTCCAATGCTGGAACAATGTACAAGCTTAGTGATTTGACATGTGGCCAAGGGGCTTACAAAATACCTCCAAACAGTTAATGCAAATCCATATTACTAGGTCTATTAATGGCCTGTCATTGCCTGTCTGCAGATCACTATTTTGTGCCAGTAAGCTCTAGATTTCCTTAATCAGTTATCCTTAAATGACATTTCTAGCACTGGTGGGATTCCATAAGGTCCTAAAATCAGGAGGACCAATCTCTTTTCTACCCATTGAATCACCATAACATCAGACTCACCATTCCCCCACCCTCTGGCCTCAGTTTCCCTTTTCAAATAATGGGGACAAGGTCTCATACCTTCACTGTAGCCACAGGACATTTGTGTCCAACTGCTTTCAGACCTGGATATGAGTTGAGTAACTCAAGCAGACCTGTTCTTTTGATTTTCTTATTGCCTCGATTAAAATTTTAAACTGATTCTTACAATCTTTCACACACACGATAAAATGATCAAAAGCCATTTACAGCTGGTTTTAAATGTGTGCTAGACTTTACTGAAACCTGGTATTTCTGCCGCATTTGCAGAGGACTTGGCAAGGAGGACAGGAGAAGGACTGCATTTCCCTTGTCTCGGTTCCCTTGTCTGTTAGTGAAACCTAAAATACTCCCCTCCATTTTGGATCAATGTCACATAACCTCATTTCCTCAGCTTAAGAAAAAGCCTTAGATTTTATATGTTGCACTAAAATATGTCAGCACCGTTAGGTTAATAAACAGTGCTAAATCAAAACCAGGCCCCAGTTCGTAGATCATGTGAGCTATGTCAAACACGGGGAGTGATACCATAGAAGAGATGTAATGGACAGCCTCCTTAGCCTGGTTTTTATGGCTGTGAAAGAGAAAAACCTGGTGTTCAGTCACTTTTCATTCACCAGAGGCTGTCACACAATCTCTCACAGCTTTTTGGGTTATGTTTATTTTTCCTGGGGTTCCCAAGAGTCCTACCTTCTGATCCCTTTGCAAAACCTCCTGTGTGACTACCTAAAGGGCTAACCCCTGAGTTACAGCCAAAACTTGAAGCTTTTACTGCACATTAGACCAGATCCTTACCTGATAAATCAGAGTATTGCGCATCAATTTACACCCACAGAGGAAATAATTTTCACCATTCAGAGGAACAAAGGTTTGATTTTCTTCTCCGTGTTGACTTTTCCTATGTGGTGACTCTGTTAAAGCCAAGAAACTTCTCTCCCTCTCATTTGTCAGTAGGACATCCCAGCAGCTTTTAGGGCCGTAATTCAGCACCTACGGCCACCCTGGCCTGCCAGCAACCCCCCCYGCCGCAACCACACTGCAATTCCTATGGAGCTCCTAGTGAAATTAAAGGAATTAATCTCATCAGGCAATTGCCTCCTCAGAGAGTGTCCTTGTTAGCAGTACCTCCTAGCCAGCATCCTCAGTTTTGGGGGGAAAACAATCAGGAACGTGTCTTAGAGGCTATCACACACGCTCATTCATGCAGAACTCCCATGCTTCTGATGACCAGCATGAGTAGACATGCACTGAGACCCTGTCCTGGTTTCAGCTGGGGTAGAGTTAATATTCTTCCTAGCAGCTGGTATAGTGCTGTGTTTCAGATTTAGTATGAGAATAGTGTTGATAACACACTGATGATTTAGTTGTTGCTAAGTAGCGCTTACACTAAGTCAAGGACTTTTCAGCTTCTCATGCTCTACTGACTGAGAAGGCTGGAGATACACAAGAAGCTGGGAGTGGGCACAGCCAGGACAGCTGACCCCAACTGGCCAAAGGGATATCCCATACCATATGATGTCATGCTCAGTATATAAACTAGGGGAAAGCTGGCCAGGGGGGCTGCTGCTCAGGGACAGGCTGGGCATCAGTCGGTTGGTGGTGAGCAATTGTTTTTCATTTGCATCACTTGTCTTTCTTGGGTTTTATTTCTCTCTTTGTTATTTTCCTTTTCATTACATTTTTTTAAAAAAATTATTATTATATTATTATTTTATTTCAATTATTAAACTGTTCTTATCTCAACCCACAAACGTTCTCACTTCTGATTCTCTCCCCCATCCCACCAGGGGGGAGGGGAGCGAGTGAGCGGCTGCGTGGTGCTTAGTTGCCAGCTGGGGTTAAACCACGACAGACCCCCCAAAGCAGACATTTACTGTCCCTCATACCTGAAACATGACTGATTACTGTGTACCTTTAGAGATTAATAGTGAAAACGCTCCTCTCTCACTCACTGCTAGAAAGAAAACATTTTTGGAAAGCTGTCCATGTCATTTGATAGTGTCCAGTTTTTCCAGTGAGAAAAGCAAAACCTGAAACCTACACAATGGTTCAGTTTTTCCCTTGGCAAAACCCAGCAAAACGCTGCTCAGCATATATATACACACCTCTTGCTGCTGCTTCTGAAATCTGTCATGGATTAACGCAGTGATGCCAGCAGACGGCCAGAGCAAGGCACAATCCAAGGCCACCTGGGTGTCATTCGCAGGGGAATACCTGAGGCCATGGCAGAAATCGCACACAAGTTTTGATCCAGCTATAAATATTTGCAATGTTGCAGCATGTCGGCATCCCACTGGAGCCCCCACCTCTGGCAGGGAGAGAGGGAGTGCCACCATGTTGCAGGAAGTCATCCCTGTCACTCACAACTGAAAAACAGCCACCTAAAAGTTAGTTTAAGTTCAAAATTTCAGCCTCCGCTGTAGTCAATGGAGAGAGAAATTGGCACGTATGGAGGGCTATTCATCCCATCCCAAGATAGCTATCTGAGATGGGTAGGGTGAATTGATGCTGGAGGTGCCAGTATCTTTCGACAGGGACTATAAAAGGAGCCTAGATGATTATCTTGGACTAGACACCTAACTTTTAGGCAGAGTCAGTTAAGGTGAATCTTTGTTGAACTGAAATGAGTGGTGGTTTTGCCTTTGCCTTCAGTGGGGCCAGGTTTTCACCACGGCAATCTGAGGAGATTAGAAAAGAAAAACGGAAAAGAGAAACACATCTATAAGGGAATGAAATATTTATTTCCCCCTATTCACAGAGAGCAATTAAGATATAAAGAGATTAGGGGAGTTCTTCACAGACACGAAGTGGGCTTGTATTGAACAAGAAAGGAGGCTTTAGAGTCTGCATGCACAACTTCAGCTATCAGCCACCCTGCCTTGCTCCCAGGAAAAGCATCATGCAAATTTTAGGAGGAAGGAATCGCGGTAGACATGCCATCTGGGAGGATGATGGACAACAAGCTGACTAGGAATAAATAGCAAAATATAATAAATTCTAAACCATGCCAACAGCAACTGTTGTGCTATGAATTAACAGTGCTATTAAATGTTTACGCACACACTTCTGTCAGCACCTGTCAGCATTTATGCAATACATACGTTGGCAAATCTGTATTACGTTATTTCTTGCAACTGATCTGCATTAATACTGCCCGTGCACATGTTCAAGCAAATTGCTACACTTCTTTTTGACCTATCCATGTGCAAAAGGTGCAGCAGTTCACAGTATTTTATGCCTATGCAGCAAATTACGGTTTTATGTGCTAGGCAGCAGAGCAAGGCTGGGGGATAGGGGGCAGCAAAGGAAAAAGAAAGAGGAGCAGGGAAGAACAAGGGACACGGAAAGCCCCCGGCCGGGGCAGGAGGATGCCCAAGGAGACTGTGGTGGGCTTAGGGCAAGCTGGGTTCACCCCAAACCAGGCCAGAGACGGGGAGTCACGCAATAAGCCTTCCTGAGCAGGAAGAAAAGGTTGGCGGGGGTGGAAGCCCCAAAATACAGCCCTAAGCTGCAGCCCCAATAGAAAGTAAAAATCATTTGGCCAGGGCTCCTGCTAAAATCGTGCTGCTCCAGTAAGATAGACTGCAGTACTCCCTGCGCCCAGGTACTAAAATTTCCTTCTTTGATTCCTTCTTTTTGCTCTTTCCTCCCTTCCCCCAGCCCCGAGTGCAGTAGCTGGGGTGGAGGAGATAAAAATGTATAATTAAGGGAGTTGCCACTTGCTAAAGCTGGAGACCGCTCGAGCAAAAGACAGGGTTTGTGGTGACAGAGCTAAATCTGGGACCCACCAATTGTTGCTAATGATGAGAGCCTGTGGTTACTGTGCCACCCAGGCAGAATTGGTGGAAGGGCAAGCTTGTTATTGCAAAAGGAGCGTTTGTGCCCCACCTCTCCTCTGTGCAAGCGGATTTCTGAGGCTTGCAAACACGGGATGTTTGTAGGGCTTTGGGAYGACTGCACGGATGCAGGCAGAGCAGTGGGAACCGAAACAAGGTCCAGCAAAGCAAGCTGGTGCTTGATCTGACCACTGCACGTGGACATCCTAGCTCCTTGGCCAGGTTTAATCTGAGCATGGGTCTTAGGGCAGGGGGACACATGCTGCAGAGGGGGAGGAGACATATAGTGCTTTCCAGGGCTGCTGCAGGACTTGGGAACTGTTCCTGTTCTCTCTCTCCCTGTGTTAGTGCATAGAGACCGTGAACTTTTGTCTTTTTACCCTCAATTTATTTGAAGTACTAAAAGAAGCAGCCAAACCAGTCATTTAAAAGAGCAGACCTTCAGAGTCGCTCCTCCTGGCCTGATCAAGAGAAATTTTTGTTGAAACTGAAGCCACGGAAGAATCCAAAYGCCAGTGTGAGCTGCAGCAAGACACAGGACATAGGCAGAGTTAGCTGATGTTCCTGACAGTTGTCTGCCACATAACATCCCATCCAGCTCACCTTGAACTCTTGAGCTGCAAAGGCCATTTGTACTTAGCAAAATCAGAAGGCCCATAGAAATCAAAAAATGCATAAGGATATTGTATTGCCATTTTTCTTTGTGAATTAAACAGGATTCAAAGAGAGCAGGGAGTGAAAGCACTTAAC
Source organism: Phoebastria nigripes (assembly GCA_035582835.1). NCBI lineage: Eukaryota > Metazoa > Chordata > Aves > Procellariiformes > Diomedeidae > Phoebastria > Phoebastria nigripes. The sequence continues at coordinate 861,481 of JAYKAV010000211.1, forward strand.
CCTGGCCATATTTACCCTCAGTTAACCACATTCATTCATCAACTATATTCCTATGCCTTTAAAAACACATGATTTTGATTCAAACTAAAGAAGAGGTTTTATACTTTACATTGGAATTAACATGACAAGTGATTAGCAGGTCATCAAGACTTCTCTTAATAATACTAATAAAAAGGGAGATATTTTTAATGCCATTCGTAGGATTAATAATTGCCATTCTGATAGAGTCAGAATTTCCAGCATGAGCCGTTCCCTCCATAGCCACAGGTGCAGATGGATGAAGCAGCTCAGACAAGCTGAAGTTGATCACATTTTCCATGTAAAAGGACACAGTAATTACAACCGATGAGGGTGCTGGAGCCAAAACTCTGGGTCTTGGTAGGGAAAAAAAACAGATTCATAATCAACAGGGGTAGCCACAGGAGAAGTTTTAAAATCCTAATTTTAAAACACTTAGCAGTAGCATGCTATGCTCCTACAATTACCTCTCCTCTAGTGTCCTAGTATGCAGTAATAAGTGACCCTGGAAAGTGCTGCTATACAGGGCAACTCTTCAGCTTTACTGGGATTTCCAGTGCTCACACATCTGAAACTCATGTTTTTTTCTTCTATTTAAGGAAGGCACAGCGTATTTTAGTGCATCTCCAAGATTAAGTGGAAGAGTGAAGAGGTTGCTGTTTAAGATTCAGTTTTGAGGACTGAAGTCAGCCTGTAGGGATAACAGCTCTATGTCCCCATCCTGGAGTTAGAACACCCTTGCAAAATAGAAACATTAAGTTTAATAATATGAGTGTGCATTTGTGTCTTTAAATAGCATTTGCTTTGCTGAAAAGGATGCAAAGATCTTGTCTTGCTGAATAGTAAATCAATGGCACTTATACGCTGAATTTCCAAACAAGTTCAGCCTCCAGTTTGCAGAGCAGTTTTGTACCACAGACTGATTTTTGTTTGTCTAAATGAGTGCTAAGATCCTTGGAAATCTTTACTCCTGGTTGTGGGTTCTGCGTACTTTAAAACATGCCCTTGGTCTCTTCTAACACACTGAACCCCGAGGAGAAATACCAGTAGGGTTAGAAACCACTACCAGATATATTTTGAGCTTGATTGCCTGTATTATCTTAACACCCTATTGCTCCAAAACCTCTGAAAACTACATATCTCATCTTTCTATTGTTATTACACCCAAAGGATATGTCTACACCGCAGCGTTGAGATGCCCATGCCAGCTTTCAACAAGCTCGCTCTGGTACTGGAAACAGGCTAGCTGCAGCAGCACTGAGCAAATTTCCTCTGCAGGCTAATTTACCTGGCTTCTCCTGCCCCGCTGAAGGTGGCTGTGAAAGAAAGCAACGTGATCTCGGCTTGACTCTTCTGGCAACACACAAACGCAACAGGGCAACCACTCCCAATTAGCTTGCTCCCACACCATCTGTTTTCCAAGGCTACATGGACTTTCTGGCACAGAGATTCCTGTTTGAGGATATGAGCTTGTGTACAACAGTTTACCATAACCAGCAAAGCCGAGCTGACACTCCCTCCCTCAGAGACAGCAACAGTTTTGCCTTTTTTTTTTGGTAACCCTTTGCCTATTTTGCATTGCTGGGTACCACGCCGGTATCACATTGCAGGGGGGCAACTGCTGAGATTTCCGCATTTGAGACAGGTTTGTTGGCACAGAGCGGATTATCTCGTGGGTACGAGATGTCATGGCCAAGCAGACACAGGAAGGAAAAGCCGGTCCCTGAAATCACAGCGGGTTTCAGGCCACTCTGCGACAGCCCCYTTCAGCCTTTAGAGAGGCTGCTCTGAGAGGCAGCGCTGAAGCCTCACCAGGCTGCAGGGCGAGAAGAGCGAAGAATCGCAGATCCTCCAGTGCCGCCCAGGAAGGCACAGCCCAAGGCAGGAGGGTTGCATGGCCCTTCTCCTCACACTCCTTCCTCGGTCTGGCAGTGACGGAGCAGCCCTAACACAATGCAGAACCCAGGCCAAAACCCATAGCCACTCTGTCTGTCTAACTCTGTCTGGCAGCGGTGCAGTACATTATTACCTTCTGTAATTCCCCCAAGTTATTTAGGGCTGTCTCCTTATTATCTCGATATCTTGGCTCCCATAATAATTACAGACCCAGTTTTACAAGGGCAATTTTTTTTTTCTTGATTAGTTTCCAGGATTCTGTTGTTGCATCAAAGCTGTGCTAGTTTTTGTGTATTCCTGACAGATGTCTACTGGGGGAATTACAGAACGGGCATGCAAAGAGGAAACCATCTACGGTGAGATTAAGGAAACAAAGAACAGTTCTGTGAATTTTTAAAAAAAAAAAAAAAAAAAAAAAGGCATTTCTCACGCACGTGAGCACACGCACACACGGCTGGTCAGATGAATGCACACACACTTTGGCACTTGAATTTCTGTTGTTTCTCCCTGCTTTCGCCCATCCAGAGCATGGCATGTTACAGAAGTGCTGTAAGAACATCCTCTCATCTATGCAAGTATAAGGAAGAATTAAACAGAATTTGCCATATCTAATTTCTTACTATTTCTGCTGAAACTCATTGTCTGTAGCCAAAGCTTTCAAAGCCCTTTATAAAGGAGCTGGTTGTTAATTACACTTTTCATAGAAAGGAAACTTTGGTGAAAAGTAATGAAGTGGCGAGCTAAAAGCAACTTTGGAACCAGCGGCTGAGCTAGGAGTAAAGCAGATGTCTGCAGAGTCCTTCCATCTTCACCACAAGCTCACGTGAGCATTTGCTCTTCTCTAAACTCAGCCTGTGCCACTGATGCCTGTGCCACAAAGTCTGCTGTGCATCAGCTGCACCTTTGCTTGCTGCGTGCCTTCAGCTTGCAAGCAGGATTTGGCCAAGAATAAACAACAACAACAAAACACCCTAGTTATTTGTACTACAGTGGTGCCTAAAAAAATACTAATTATCTATAACAGAGCAGTGCCTGCAGGCCTCAGGTGAGACTGGCACCCCATTGTGCTAGGTGTTACACAAAACAGATTATAAAAAGATGGTCCCTGCCCTGAAGAGCTTACAGTCTAATTATGCAAGAGGAGTGGGTGGAAACAAGTTCAGAGAGATAGAGTAACTGATTCAGTATCTCCCAAAGCAGAGCTAGCTAACAGTTTCCTGGCCTCTGAACTAGTGCCTAAACCACACAGATTCCCTCAAAACATGAGGGTCTTCGTACTGTCTGTTGGCTTCTGCCTTGAGGCTCCCAAGCAGTTGACAAAGGCAACAACTTCATGGCTCTGAAGCGGCCTTGGAAAGTGCCTCTGGGTCTCTATTGCTTACACAGAGAGGTCAGGTCCCAAGCAGGGGTGTCTGAAGCTCGACAGTGAAAACAGCCCCGGTGCCACCAGGAACCATGCCTGCAATCACCATTTTCAGTAGCGAGCGACCCCTCTGCCTGGTTGTCTGCTTCAGCAAAGGGTGCTTCCATGAAAGCACGATTTTGGCCACTACCAAAGGCAGAGGATTGGACCTGTTGGACAAAGAGCTCGATCTGGAATGGCAAATCCTGCATATTAAGGGCTGGCGATGAGTAGATCAAACCGTGTGTCAAATAAATCACCCACTCAGTCCAGAACCATACATGAAAATACAATTAGAGATTAGCCCATAGAGTGCATAACTGGCAATATGTCAGCTACAAATCATTTTAAAAGCATGTAGCTGATCTAGCCTCCTTAATTCCTTGAGTTGTTGATTCCAATTATCAGCAGCCAAGTAGCAAAAGGTTTTTTATCCCAGAAGATTTCTTTCTTTTGGATACAATAAAAGTCAATTTATTCGATGATTACTAGGACACGGGCAGTTAATAGGTTGCGTCTGTTCTTTCTCCCCTCAGATACTTCAGAGTGGATCCATTAACACATTTACAGACTAGACTTAAACAATAATAGTGCTTCTCCTTCTCTGGGGGTAACCAAACCAACCCACTTTTTGTACAGGGCTCTGGGATGTTTTTTACTATTACAGCTCCAGAGGAATTTACATAATTGGTTATGAATAATTCGTAGCTTGTCTAAGAGTCTCCATGTAGCTATCTGATTTACTACAGCTTCCCACTCCAGAACCAGCAGAAGATTTTAATACAGTTTTTAATTGCAAGATCATAATTTAAGCATATCAGTGCTGCCTAATGTAGATGGGACGTGAGACGAACTCCTCTCCATGGCCTCCCCCTCTACCTGGTATCTAGCTACGGGAGGACTTGCAAGGCCCTGGAAAGGCTGCTGAGATCACCTGCAGGGCAGGGAGCAAACACCACAGTCTTCAGTGCAGACCTCTCTTCCCCTCCTTTACATGCTTGCCTCCAAATTATTTGCTTTTTGCAGGGAGGAAGCCCTCGTGGTTTAAGCATTAGCCTTCCGCTAGAGATATCTGCGTTCACTTGGTATCTCTGCACACCTTTGTTCACTCCTTTAGTCTGACTATAAAAGCAATAATACATCGCTCTCCTTGGGCAAGGCTGCTGGAACGTAGGCAGGCAGTACTCCAGGGATGGGTTGGATACTCTAGGACCAGGTTTATAGGGAAAACAGATTACCTTCATCAGGGCTGAGGTGCTGGGGGGAAGGGACACGCAATRCCAAAGACTTGGATTTTGAAAAAGCAATATGTGCACCTAAACTGCTTGATGGCAAGCGTTGCTTCTAAGCACTCTCTTTTGGAAATTTGTCCCTGTCATGCAGGTGGGGATAGATATAATAATCTGATTTAACATAGGTACAAATAAGTCTCTTGCCTGTACAAAAATCAGAGATCAATGCCAGTGACTGAGATGGTGCGTAGGAGAGCCAGCTTAAACACTGGAGAAATAAACTAGGAACCCCCTGCACGAAGGAGACCTATGGCCTCTGGGTGCGTGCCTTGGCCTGAGTGCTAGTTCCCACCAGGGTTTTACTGTGGTTCAGGTATCCCTGTGGATGCTCTGGTGCCTTGCCGTTGAGGTTCTAAAGGGAGACCTTGACCTGGGTCTGGGCAGTTGTCTTTGCCCAGGAACCTCATCTCACAGAACTTGAAGGAACTAGCTTTCTCCTGAAACCTCCACGCAGTTTGGGAGAAATCAGCCATCAGATCCAAAGTCACTGAGCACCACAGACTGCCTGCACTGGCTCTGTTTCCTAAGAAAATGGCACTAAAAAAAGATTCTACGTTTTCACTCAGTTGGAAGAAAGTAAAAAGTGCAGGACTGCAACAAACTTTCTCTCATTTTTTCCCTATATGATGTTTTTGCTTCAGCAAATGGAATTTAGGATTGGGTCACTGAATCAAATCATTTGCTCCCACAGGAAACCTCTCCATGTAACCCGTTTAATTATTAATATTTCCGCCCCCCAGTTCAACAAAACCATGGGAGCACTTCTGAATTTGTTTAACTTAAAGCAACTGCTAATTTTCAACTGACTCCAATGGGCGTTTTACAAGACAAACGACATGCTGATGTGTCTTACAAAACGTTGGTTTAATAAAAGATGCTATAGCTCTTTCTACAAATTTCACTATGCAAAGGGTAAATAATTGCTCAAACTCAGTCTTTAGTCAAGAGAGCATAAGCTTCATTGAGGCAAGTCCCCAGTGAGACTTAAGCATATGCTTAAATGCTTCCTCTGAATTGGGAACTGAACAACTAATTTGCCTTTGCTATGATAGGTCCTTTACTGTATTTTTTTTCTTCAGTTAACACTTTCTTTTAAAAAAATTAATCCCATCAAACTACTAAAAGAGCCACCTCACTTCCTTCAAGTTTCTTCCCAGCATTTAAAAAAAAGATGGTTTATTGTCCTGAAACCAAAACCATTACAGCCTGTCAAAACCTTTCTGTAAGGCGGCAGCTAGCTGAATAATACATTTCACATTAAATTACACAACTGTGTCATCGGGCTAACATTAAAGGTAAGTCATTAATAAAAAGAGAAAATAAAGTGGTCCTTAATTATACAAGACATTAAAAGGCTGAGTGTTTTGCTTCTGCGGCACACTCGCTTTGTGAGAATAAACGTTTTAAGACCAGTGTGAACTTTTCTCTGTGGAAATTACAGCTCAAAGATAATCCCTTACACCCGCTAATGCAGCTCATTGCTGTGAGATGTGTCCTTATGCCCCTTCTGACTTCTTGGTGCTAGTCCTACGGATGAAGCCAGTTTGCAAACCCTTGGCTCGCACACGCAGTTTTTGCTTTTGTTTTGTTATTTATGGGGGACATTTTCAAAAGACTCAGGTGAAAGCACTTTATAGCTAAACCCCATTGATTTTCTGTAGAAATAGGGCATCTTGGTGCTTTTGACAAACATCCGAATACACTTTGGAAATTGGAGCCTAACAGGATAAAGCCAAAGGAGCATAGAGGGAATCCAGGCAATGAAACCTCAGCATTCAGGGCCCGGCAGTGGCAGGGAGACAGGGGCACTTGCAAGCACATGGCCAGTTCTGCATCAGCAGAGGATGAGAGGCACACTGGCCCTCCTGCTTCCCAGCTCCCAGGTAAATCCACACCCGGGAATCCCCACAGCCCTACTTCAGTAACTGAAAGCACATGGGGACAGTGTGTCTTCTGCAAATCTCCATACGTAATACTTTTTTTACCTTGCAACTAAAAGCAGAAACTCCTTAGAGCCTGAACTCCTATAGGAAAACCACAGATTTAAAGCTTTTGGGGACTGTCACCATTTTTGCCTGCAAAACACCTTTTCCCAGCAGAAAAGCAATCCTCTCTTTTCTTTATTCACCTTCCTGGCTCCTCCTKTACCCTACAGCTTCCAGAAATGCAAAGCTACCATTTTGAGAGTATGAATCCTCTATCATTCCGTATCGACTGAGCCAGCCTTGCCTTGTGGAACAGGGCTGAGAGAGGCACATTTTTGGTGGCTCGCTGGGAACCCCAGAGGTACACCTGCAAGCCTAAGCTAAAGAGCGAGCTTTCTAGCAGAAGCCATAACATACTTCTGTTCATGGTTCGATGCAGGGCAAGTCATGCACAGCACTCATCAGATGTCCACAGTCACCATCATTTGGTAGCTGCAGAGTGTTAAGTAGGAGTGTGCTAAAGTAAAGGTTTAGGAAAAGAAGGGTTAAGGGTGCACAGGAATATTTGTGACATGCTTGTACTAACGCAAGTTAGTATATATACAATATATATTGTATACAAAAATATATATTGTATACAAAAATACAATAATTTTGTATTAGCCTGCTTTTGAGGATTTGAGTCAGGTAGGCTGTGGATCCTTCCCCTGGGGGGTGTGGAGCCCGAGTTCTCCAACAGAAACAAATTAGAAGGAAAATTTCCAAGGAAACATGAGAGGCTGTGAAAAGTGTTGGTTTGTGTGGAAAATTTTTGCCCTATTTCTCCTGAAAAACTAAATGCCTAAAAACAAAAGTATTTTGGCCAAACCCCTGAGTTTTTCAGTATTTGAATTTCTGAACTGTAAAAAAAGAACTTTTCTTGGGAACCGTAGATCAAAAAATCCCCCTGAAATGAATTTCCTTTTAGTTTTCATTTAAATTGTCTGCTTTATTATGGCAGTAATTCTAGCTTTTTTCTTTTTTTAAGGAAACAAACTATTCAGCATTGCAGTTATACCAAGATTCAGAAGACCTCTGTGTTGTGGATACAGCCTTTCATCAAGTAGACTAAAGTTTTCCACAAAGCTTCAATGCTGGGGAGCCATCATCTAAGGCTTTGCCTCACGAAGCCAAATTGGCCAGGAATTAGTTTGTAAAGAAAACATCAGGGATTTAACCATATGCACGTCCCAAATCATGCATCTACAATCTAATCAACTGGTTTTCTTTTTGTAAATGCCAATAGAATATTTGCTACATATTAAAGGATGCTAATAAAATTTACAAGATGAAATGAGATTCTTCCCATGGAGCACAGTATCTGCCCCCACTTTGCACTTTCCATGCTTCAGCAGCACGGTAGAACAAGATGCACAGGGTATATTGAAATTAGTTTGCAAACTGGAGGGGTGTTTTAGTGATTTCCTCGTGCAAAGGCACCTTCTCTCTGGTGCCTACTAAATCATCCTTGCCAAACATTATTTACCCCTGAAGCTAACAAAAATACTTTGAAGAGCAAGTCTCAGCATACCAAGTGTTAAATATTTCACATATGCAGGGGTAGCCTTCACATTAAAAGATGTCTACTTTACCTCAGGGTAATTAACACATTTGAACTGTCCTGGGGTTAAAAAAAAAAAAAAAAAAAAAAAAAAAAAAAAAAAGTATCATGTACACTGAGACGTTGTAAAGTTTCTTCTCAGGAAAAAAAAGCTGATGGGAGACTAAAAAAAAAAAAAAAAAAGGCATAAAACCAAAACAAAACAGAAAAAAACCTCAACACCGAGTAAAGACCCGACACCCAAAGTTAACCATGAAGTATGTTCATCAGTGTTAACCCCAGGACAAGATAAAGGGCTGGTTTTGGTGGATGTCCCTCACAGTAAAAGTCTGGGCTTTCCTTTATTATGTATAAGCTTTGCTGAACTCAGATATAGTCACCCCTGGGTAAAGAGAAGAATAAAAAAAAAAAGAATAAAAATAAGAACCTTAGAGGGGTACGGTCCCTGTCCCCCCCACCATGTACAAAACAGCAACAGACGCACACCCCAAGGGGGCCAGCCGGGATAAGCAGGACCAACCACCGCGGGCTACGATGGAGCAACACCTTCATCTATTCCTTTTCCAGTGGCACACCGTGAAAACTAGCTTGTGCCAACTCATCTCACGTGCTCAGTTATTTCGCCTGCCTGCCTCCCTCGGCAGCACGCTTCCTGTTCCTCGGGAACAATCAGCCAGGTGAAAGGAGCACATTTTTTAGGGAGTCCCCTGCTAAAATACCAACAGCATGTTCTGGCTGCGTTTCAGATCAACTTCCTTTCCACCTCTCACCCCCAGTCTTTGAAACACTAAGGAATGATTCACTTGCAGACACTGTTGTATTTCCATTATTATTAAACACTTACTCCTGTCTGTCCGTGGAGCAGTACAGGAATTACTGCAAGTACACACACACCCCAAGACACCCACACACTTCTGCAAGAGACACCTTTACTAGGAGGCACATGGACTGGATGGGAGAGCAGAGGGCTGGGGACTGTGGCAATTACTCAGAATAACAGGCTGCGTGCCTTGGGCTTTCAAGTGGAGCAACTTTGCATTAGCGCAGCATTTTCCATCATGGCTGAGAAGGAAATCAGTTGGGAAACCAAATAAATCATCGAGGCCCCGTCTGTACAGCCTGAACGCGGCTCTTGGGGCAGGACTTCCACCAGGTAGATGAGGATCTCCTGGAGTCTCCTGTGTTGCTGGGTCTGCAAAGCAGCTTTGGAGCCCACAGTGGTGCCGAGCAATCGGCAGAGCATCGCTGGAGCCTCAGTGACGAGCAGCTGATCAATGGAGCAGCACTACTGCCTGTATCACTGCCAGGCAATTACTGGAGCTGCACTCGGCAGTATTACTGCAAGCTGCTCTATAGAGCGGTACTGGTATTTGTATTGCTGCCATTTCATCAGCGAAGTGGCACTGGAGTCTGTCTCCCTGACAGCTGATCAATGAGAAGGAATATAATAATCATAATGTGGTGTTTTACAGGATATGGGCCTTTAACCCAAGGACCTCGAACCCCTTTTCAGACGTTCATTAAGCCACAAATTCCACACACGTGGAGGTGGTCACAAATATCCAGATCACCAAGGTATATTGCAAACTCATCTTTGTTCTTGTTGTATAGATGGGTGATCTGAGATGCCATGGACAGGTTAAGTGTCCTGGTTTAATTCCCAGTGATGCTAAGGGTAGATTGAAAATAGGTCCTCAATACAGAAAAGCTAAAACAGGCCAGATTCTCCAAAAAGCTTTCCAGAAAACCCGGCTAGAAATATCACAATGAAAGCCAAGATGTGCTGAAAATAAAAACACACCTGACGCCAGGCTTGCGGGTCATCCTTTTTAAATCCTGAGGAGCCAATGACAGAATTCAGCACACAAAACAGAAACGTGGAATGCCTTAGTGAAAGCCAGCACCACCGATGCCTCAGCAGGGCTACAGTCTCACCTTCTCTCTGTTCCCTCACCACAAAAATATCCTCCAACTTCAAAAGTGGAATGAAAGTCAGGTGTCTAAACTCCCCATGCTCTCATCTATCCCTGCACTCAAACCCCACATGTGGATTCAGGGTCAGCCTCAGCACACTGAGATGGTGCTGTACCCTCCAAATCTTTCATGGTGCTTTTTCCAGCAAGTCTGTCAAAGAGCTTGGCTAAGGTATTATTTTCCTGAGCTTCCAATTCAATATCACCCTGCCTAAGCAAGCTGCTCAGCTCAATGATTCTTGTTTCAAAGTTATAGAGGCCAAGCCTAGCTAATCTTTCTTTATAATTCATTCCCCAAATCCCTGAATAACTTTGGTTGCCCTACACTGCCCCTTCTGCATTCTCAAATGTGCGGCACGCTTCCCATAATAAGGTAACTAAAACCGCACACAATAGCCTAAGTGTTTTATTTCACGTTCCCCACTGATTAATGCTGAATGCTTCCATACAGTATATCCACACGCTTTACACTTAATGCTTCAATATATATATAGTGCAATAACCTTGTTGCTTTTATTTTACAGCTGCCAATTTGTGCAGATGGCTGTAGTGTATTAGTCACCACCAACACTCCCCTCCTCCTCCTCCCAACAGTCTTGTTCTCAGTCAGCATTTCACATGGCATTTCCTTTCAAGGTATCTATGGCTATTTTTGGCCCAAGAGTTCCTGGTATATTAAACGCAATGAGCCACATCCTCAGCTGGTGTAAATCTGCACAGCCCTAATTCGGTCAGTGGAGCTGTGCCAATTCACATGAGTGGAAAGAGTCCCATAAATCAGTTATCAGACCAATACATTAAGGCAGCTTATTTAAACTGCTTCTGCTTTGTTTTTATTTATTTACAGATAACCCATAGCATGTAAAGATGATGGTCCTGCACCACAAAGCCCACAAAGTACAGGCTGACTGACCAGGGATAAGGACAGACACACAGACAGCTCAATTCACCATCACACCACCGCAGTCAAGCACTACTCTGGTATCAGTGAAAAAACCTTCTCTCTTCAGTCTCCTTTTGCCTGAACAGCAATTTGTTTCAAGCCCAGAATCGGTGAAGACTATTTTTATGTATAAGGGAAACAAAAGTGTAGCTAAAATTGACCCTTGCCACACCTCCCCATCCTGAACTGTTTCCTAGCTGTGACATCCTCTATTTTCTGTCCAAAAGCCAATTTTTAACCAGTCTCTACCCTGACTTTTCAGAGCAGTCTGTTTCATGCAAAGTCTTCCCAAACGCTTGATAATCTGGCTCAGCAGCAGCTCCACGTACCGTGGCTACCGCCTAGAGACACTGGAGAGGAGCAAGGCACAAGGGAAAAAACCCAACCCATTAGACTCTTGCCTCAGTTCCTTAATGTTTGGAGGTGAATGATTTAGGCTGTAAGAAAAAGCCTCCTGACAACAAGATCTATTAGTGTATGGAATAATCTTCCAAGGGAAGTGATGGAAACATTGCTGCTTGGCACACGGCTAGTGTTTGTCCAGACTAGTTTTTAAATATACAATCCTGAGTTGGCAGAGGAAAAGTCTAGTCGAGGTAGTTGCTCTTATCTATCTCCATATTCCAGGATAAATCAGGTCATCTCCTTTGTTCTAGTCTAAAAATTGAGGAATGCACTTAAAACAATTCATGCAGTTTTAATCAGCTATGATCTCCCTTTTATGATCCACATGGGTTGTATCTTATTAAATTAGATATATCTAGCTGTTTCTTTTTAATCATCAAGTTTTTCTAATATAAGGCAGCAGCACTGTCTAGCACAGCTGGCATGAACCGGCGCTGTGAACACCTTCAGGTCTCTCTTTGGCTATGCCCCAGGCTCCCAAGCAAGTAAATAAACCCCTCACTTAAAATAAAATAAACTCCCCAATTTGTTTTTGTCACTCAGAGAGCCTGGGACTGACTTTCAGAGGTGATGAGTGTTCATGGCTCTGGTCAAAGTCACTAGGTTGAGGGGAGCTGGGGTAAATTTATGAAAGAGAAGGACTCAAAGGCATTTAGATACCACAGCACTTTGTGTGGTATAAAAACATGAAAAAAGACCCATACTGCAGGATGAATTAAGACTGAAAAGCACCGCATCCTGAAACAGAGATTGGGAATTTCAGCCTCAGCGTTATTTTGCAAGTGTAAATATAGCTATAATGCTCAAAACTGGAAAGCAAGACCAAGTCCTGCAGTCCCCTGACTGACAGCTAGAGAATTTTGCTYTCAGAAAGACCAGTAGCCCCCCTCCCCCCCCCGCCAAAAAAAAAAGATAAAAAGGAACATATGATATTAGCAAGTTCCTTTCTGCTGGAATGCGAGGTCTTCCTTCCGGTGCTCCCAGTCCAACATCCCTCCCTCCCTCAGCTAAGGGATCACACACATGATGTCAGTAAAGGCAGTGACTTCAACATTGTTCGTGCATCATCCTGCTGGATATAACACGGAAGCAGCACTAGAAAATGACAGATTTCTGCCCTTTGGCCTCCCAAGGACTTTGCATGTGATCCTAGGCACAACACATGACCGTACGACAAAAATGAATGCTGAAGGGTATGTAGGTATGATTTTCTTCGTTCTGTACAGCAGCCAGCACTGCGAGGCCCTGATCCTGAACGAGGCCTCTCAGGAAGGATTTGTACCCATCACCCTTCAGTACAAAGAAACCTCAATATGGCAGATCACTAACTCATTTGGTTGCCCTTAAAAAATTTGCCCCTAACAGAGGAAACTTCAGCTAGGAGGCTCTATGAGATTTTGTCCATTTCTTATACTCTTTAAATTATTCCTTTAATTCACTGGAAAGAACTTTTTTAGTGACACAAAATTGTTTGAGAAGCAATAAATATACATTCAGATGAAGGTAAAAAATGATAAGTAAGATACAGAGCAGGCACCCCAGCAACCATAAATTTAGCTGTATTTTTCTTTCCGAGGCCTCTATATCAGATCTTATCTCCTGTAGGAGACTAGTTTTCTTTCCCCTCAACTCCCAAACACTCATCTATTGTTTTGAAAATGAAGTGCCTGACAGCAGAACAGGACGTCCTTTTAAGAACATGTCTGATACTAGAAAGTCACAGTAACTCTGGTATTGCTTAAGATTCAAACCACTGTTACTTAGTTCAGASTCTGAACCGTTACTCAGTATGTTGTACAAAACAGAGTAAATGTGCTAAATTCGGTCACATTGTGACTAAAGAGGGTGTAGCGTGTCAGAATACAGGCAAGATGCAATGGATTTAATAGAGGGCACAGACATATTTGGGGGCACTGAACAGTTTTCTCGAGCAGGAATGAAGAATTGAAAATAATGCATGTTTTCTTGAGTAGTTATTTTGTAATCTACTCCTAACGTTGGTATGGGTTTGTGAGCTTCTTATAAATATGATGGCAATGGGACTTCACCAAACATGCTAAAGCAGATGAAAGTCTTTTGGTTATTCTTGATTCTACTCCATAGCTGCTTCTTGTGCAAAATAACTTAATTCCTAACTTGATATTCAAAAGGACAAATCTACTAGTCTCACCCTTGAAGAGGTTCTAACTGGTGTTTGCAAGCATCGCCTATTCATGTTTTTGTATCTGGAGCACTATTGCATTTAGCAAAGTAGTTTTACCCCTAAAGGTATACATATGGATCTTAAAGTTCTCTGGAAAGACAAAGCTATTGGGGGCTTCCTGAACTACTTGTTATCGCTTTGAAGCATCTGGCTCGTGGTCAGCTGTTTCATGTTACTAACTTCTACATTTGTTTCTGAAGAAATTAGCACAGCTTCCTTCAATGCTACATTCTGCAGCGGTTTTGGTTTTGATTGTAACATCTCGTTGTTCATCTTGAAATCAAAGTCATTTATGGAAGCTGCAGAATTTTAATGTTCCTCAGACTCAAAAGCATTTGTTTAACCACCACCAGACAAGGAGATGAATAAGAGAGACTGTCTGCTCTTGATTTAGTGGGACCAGATTTTTAGAAGAGCTCAGCAACCAGTGTATGTCTTCACCACACTAACTTCTTTGGACAGCCTGGGTATTTATTACAGTGCTTAAATGAGAACGACTCTCATGAAAACCATGACCTTAGTGAACTGGACAGTTAATACACACTATACAGGCCTATATTTCCTTCTGAAGGAGGGGATTTATCCATAACTTCAACCTGCAATTTAAAAGCAGCTTTTGATTCTCATTATTTCTGCATCTGTTTTATTGTTCACCCAAAAGGCCTGTCTACACGATTGTTGAGCTATGAGCTGTGTTTAAGAATCACTGCCTAGTACAAAATGATATGCAGGACAAAAACAAAGAGACAGTATCTTCTTAGGTTACTTTTGTTTAAGCCCTACACAGAGAACAGAATAGATTAAAGCAGTGGGAAAATAAGAGATCAAGTCTTGTGATGTGGCATAGGGTGCTCCTTCCAGCCAACCGCACTTCATTTTTCTCCACTGATGCTTCCAAGTGGTTTTCTAGGATACCCCTGAGCAGAACTCATTGTAATAACTGGAGGAAATAAATTAATGGAGAATTACCGCAAGGTTCATCTAAGAGAAGTTTTGATAAACAACACTTCCAGGCTGAGATATTCAGTGCAGCCTGAGGAATGTGGACTTTCCCACTCCTGTCGAACTGAATGGGTATCTGTACCTCTGAGTCAAGCTGGGAAGTGGCTGCCACAACTACCAAAAGCAATTCTGGATTTCAGGTACAATCAGAGATCAAGAAGTACCCTTAAACTGAAAAATTCTGACAAAGAAAAAGGTGAAAGAAAAAGCTTTTGACCTATCCAGCTGGCATCACTACCAGACTCGGTCTCAGCAAGCAAACTCTCAGGTGAGTTGCAATCTTTGCGCTCCCAGTCTCAGTCAAGAAAATTGCACAATCTTCAGATGGAGAAGAGGAGACAGAAAAATGGACAACAGTTCATCACAGCCCAAATGCCGCCACAGACACAGAGAGATGTCCCACACACGTGCAAGCCAGAACGGAAGCTTATAAAAATCCAGGCAAATTAAATATTATCATATTGCTTCTCTCTAGATTCTCCCCAGGCAAAGTCCTCCCTTGGCAAAGGGATGGCTCACCCCTGAGCATTATTTAAGTTCTTTCCAGACCAAGATTTAGGCAAACCTTAATTGGTGCATGGGCTTTAGGCTGGCTGGCTGTATGGACAAAATGTTTTCCACTTGAAATGGTTTTGAAACCACCACCGACACCTATGCAGCCACAGATACATCAGGTACTTCTGTATCTTTAAAAAGCAACACACACACACCTGGCACTCTGAACCCAGATTCTACCTCATTTGTACCCATGGGATGCTGGTGAAGTCATCATGATTGCACAGGATAAACGAAGGTTGAAGTTGGCCTGTTTAAATTAGGATTTTTTAAAAAAAAAAAAACAAAACAAAACACAAAACAAAACAAAAAACAAAAAAACCAACACAACTGTATATTCTTCCCATTGCTAAATCTTTTACAGAGGCTACTAAGGCAGAGCGCTGCTGAGCTAATCCGCTTTGACTCCCTGCCATCCTGGCAGGTACAGCAAAGCCTAAGGTAAAGTAGAGCATCAAAAGGAAAATTAATGTCTTCTAACAGCAATTAGAGGAAATTATTTAGATATAAATCTTGTTTTATATCTTCTCATACTTGTTTTTCAATCTTTCCCCTTTGATTTTTTTTTTTCCTTTCAGGCTTTTCAGAAAGAAACATTTAAAATCCCTCCTGTAAACCAGTGGCATAATTAGCTGCATGTTACACCTGGTATTTTACTCTTCTACAGAGTAATTCCTTTGAGCTTTCTTTTTTACTAAGCCCCGAGGTCTCCCGAAACTGAATCTACTTGTTCTCTCATCTGCTGGCTGACAGGAGTTTGAGGGGAACCAAACCCCGGGCAGGACCTGTGGGGTGCCCTCCCGCCGCCCGCCAAACCCCCCCAGCCGCTGCAGTGGGTGACCAGAGATGCCAGGCACGCCCAGGGCCTCTGATGGCAGGCGAATGCACCTCCCGGTTGCCCGCACTTGGCCTGCACCATGAAGCAATGCATGTAACCTAATTGTACTCTGATAACATCAAACAAAGTCTCTCTGATCCAGCACCTGGCAAGCCGCCATCCTATCTGGGGTCCGATCTGACAAGCTTGCCGATTGATCAAATCATTATCTGGTAGTGTAGGTGTATCGTCTAACACAAGCCAAATTCCTTCAGTTGCTTCTTCTCTTTTCTAGAGAGGATACTAGGCTCCAGCAGGCTCCTTCCCCCTGCAGTACACGACTGATGGCTTCAGCAGCATCTTTTACAAAATGCAGAGTGGCTCACGTTCACCCAAGGGAGGCTATGCTTTTTGCTTCCCAGATATAGAAGAGTTACTTTGCCCATAGTGTTATCATAGAAAACTTGCAAAAACAAGAAAGAAAAAACAGTTAGCTCTTCTCAGTGGCACAGCAATCTACATTTCCAGAGACAGCCAGGCCCAGCTAAAACTGCTGACCCTTCCAGGTTTTGCCACGTCCTCTAAGCTGAACTCGTGTTGTGCAGAAAGTGGCACTGAAACTTTTGGGCTCCCTTTCCACCTCCTTGTTACTACTCATGGGATGACTCGTTGGTAAAAATCTCAATTATTGCTCCTCTGCAAACCTGATCTCCATATGCACCCTCTCCCCGACCTAGGCAAAAGGATGTGCCTTCCCCTGGAAATATATCCCTGCTACTGCCCACAAAGGATAAGACCTCACTTTTACGCTTCCCTCATATAGCACCAGGCTTCTTAAACTCTTTGCAGACAATCTGGGGACAAGATTTCCCTCCGAGCAGGAACACCCAATTGCTACCGTTTTTGAGAAGGCTGAATTGGCCGTTTGTCTGGAGCTGAACAACTACACCTAAACTGACCAAGACTAGAAGACTGAAGATACCCAAGTTAGACAAGAGCAAGGCCCACACAGACCGCAGATCCTAGCAGGCAGCCCTTCATTTTGGGCAGCTTTGCTTTTGTTCCCATCCCAAGAGGGCGAGTAGAGCATGGTGGAGTCCCAAGTCTCAGATGGCCATTTCTCAGAGAAAAAAGGGTGGCAGTCAACCACACTGCAAAAGTCTGCAGACACCACTCATCATTAAGCTCATGGTGAAGCCATTCAGTTTGTGACATATCCCGCCCCCCCCTCCCATCTAATCAGTCCCAAAGGAATGAAGACAACATAGGTGGATGTTTTTCCTAACAACCCTTTTCCTCCTTTTGTAATCTTCAATCTCAGAGTTAAAGAAAGGGCTTGGCAGGGGCAGGAGATGGTATCCTCATTTTAGCACCACCAATTCAGGTCAGCATTTCATCTGGCCACCTCGTGGCACTTCCCAGAGTCCTATTTCAAAGTAAGCTATCCAAGGTAATTTATTTGGTCTATATGCTTTATTTTATCCACATAAATCATGAAACAAAGTCCAGAGGGAACAGGCACTCTATACTTATCATAATATGTAACTTAGTTCCCCAGAGACTGAGTATGTACAGAACAGCTAATAAATGGTTCAAAAAAAAAAAACGGGTCATTAAATCTTGTTTTATATCTTCTTGTTTCCATCAAAGTATGCAGGAGTGGAAATTCTCTTTCTAAGACAGGCTCCTACTTTTCAGCCAACTGGGAATAGAGCCAGCTGAAAAGAGAGAACCCCACATACAGCACTGACAGCTGTGCACAAAATTCATGAGCTCAAGAGACAGACTGCTGCAGAGACAGGTGTCCGAGATCTAAGTTTAGCTTGAAAGATTAAAACAGCATCTACAAAGAATGCATTTATTCTAATCCTCTCAGTGCTAGAAACTACACATGCATCGCTGATGTACGCATCCTGGAAACATTTGAGATATGTCTTTCTTCTGTAGGATTTCATCCTATTGTGCTCAGGGATAAAATAGGTTAGCGTTAAGACCACAGAAATGCACAAACACAGCAGAGAGAGATGTTCCTGCTGTCTGAGGAAGGGCTGCAAGCGGTCAGGATCTACGGTTACAGAGGAGGTAGGATTCAGGCTTACACGGCAATGACGGCTGCCCACCCTGGCAGCAAGCAACCCCACCCCAGATGTTCTCAACACAATGAGGATGTCTTATGTAAATAAGAGCTGGGAGGCAGATCAGGTGTGGTTCTTGCAAGACAAATGTGCTTGGGAATTATGTATGATTCCATGTTTAGCTACCCTGGTATAAATCCAGAGTAATTCTTTTGATCTTAAAGCAGCACTGCTCTAAATATACATTAAATGGAAGAACATACCCACTATCCTCAGAAGAGCCAAAGGTAGAGGAGGACTCAGCCCTTCCACCTCCCCAGTGTAGCTACAGGTTTGAGACAGGCTCTCTTCCCCTCACTGGCATAACTGGGTGAAGAATCAATTTCCTTGTAACAAATCATAGATACAGCACAGCAGATTTTGATGCCTTAAACTTGTAGTCTCTAAATTAGAGACAGTCTGGGAAGGCAGGAGACCCAGTTTTTAGATTCACAAGGAACAAAGGATGAATCACTCTCTTATTTAGTATCATGTGATATAGTGCTGTTGCATATATAATTGTCTATCAATACAGGTAGAAATTATCATATGTTAATACAAGAGAATTTGATAATCTTGAGGACATCAAAGTGATGAAGTCAACAACAAGGCAGGCTTAATAAACTTCACCTCCTTCACTCAATAAAACAAGGGGCAGGTGCTCACCCTTGGAAAGCTACAGAGCAAAATTCCTGGGTTGATAATGAAAGATTTACAGATTCTTTCCCCTCCGTGATACAGAACATACTGAACCATAATGCCAGAATTTTTAGAACAATTCTCACTCCCAAAGAAACAAGAATAACAAAGGGCAGGGTATTTTAAAAGGGCAGAGTCACTGTTGAACCACAGAATTCCTCTATATATCTAATTGCCACAGAATCAAGAAAGTTCCCCGGTTTTGTTCAGGGAATGGAATTTTATTGTCATGAAATTTTGCAAATACTTGTTTAATTCAGCACTTTCACAGGGAGACAACACATAATTTCTAAGATCTCGTGGCAAAGCTGCTCCTAAGGCTATCACAGAGATTACTTAGTTGGCRCCAACCAGCGCAAAATTATAATACATGGCTGGAACTGCCATGCAATTCTTGCAAGCAGAAGTAATCTCTACCCTTGCATCATCAGCTCTACCAAGCAGGAGGTCATGTGATGGGTGCTCCAGACAACGTGGGGGAGAACAGAAGTAGGGAGGATGTTTTTAATTTATGTATTTAACATATCTGTAATGGGCACCTGAGAACTGAAGCCGCAGAGTAACTTTTCTGCAGCCTCTGGTAAAACCTCTCTGAGGAATTGGCTGGATGAAGAGGGGATGCAGAGGAGAGGAACAGGGCACAACTGCAGCCAGTAGATAAACCTACCTACGGGTGGTCACAACCACACACAACTGCTAAGTTTATAATTTTGAACATCCCCACGGCATGCAGAAAAAGTTCTTCTCACTGGGGAAGAACTCCCCCATACCCACTTTACCCATCACTTGAGATTTGGTCATGGTCTCCCACCACTCCAGCATCCCAAACACCTAGGAAATAATAATGAGTATTGCCCCTGCTAAACACCTGTGTGGTAGGGAAGCACTGGCTGTCCCTACTGTGCAGAGGGACATGGGGTGCACGGCATCTTGCCTCAGACTTCCCCAGTATGAGTGTGGCAGACTTCCAGCATGTGGTGCTTTCACAGCAGGATCAGCTTTCCATGCCGAAGAATGGTTTGGAGGGGGAGCAGTGGGGAACTCCACAGGCTGTACGTCAAAGCCTCCTCCTAGGGCTTTCCCACAAGCAGATGGCAAACTGACTCCCAGTTAGCAACTCATCACAAAATGAAAAACATCTTCCCCTTCCCTTCTCTTTCGGGGCAGGCTCATGTGTTAACTGTTTAGCTTTGTTTACAGGCTCCTTGGGGTTGGGCCTTTGGTTTTTTGCAGATTCTTGCCCTCATACAATAGCAGACACCAAGAAAAAAGAATAATAATGATAAAAAAAMCCATCAGTCCAACACTGAAATTCATGAACATCGCTCGGGTTTCTGACAACCCAAGTGTTTTGGCTTCGTCGAGATTCCTCAGTAATTCACAGCTGCTTCTTCCCTCTCCCTGACTTGCCCCTGGGATCCCAGGCACTCACAGCCTCACCACAGCTTCAGGACATAACAGACCTGGGAGGGGTCCCATGCCTCACAGCAGTGAGACCCTCCGAGAAGTGGTTTCCTCAGAAGTATGAGATTAAAACTTAAGGGGAAGGAGCACTAACATTTATTTGAAAGGGAGAAAACCAGCCTGGGTAGCAAACCTAACAACTTTGTCCCAGAGTTAAACCCTGAGGGTCACTCCACATCAAGACCAAATGGTCGTTTCTTCCTTCCAGGGCTGGGGACACCATTACCATCCTGCTCCACCCATCCCATGTCAACACAGGAAACACAGACCCAATCCAGCCACCAGACTCATTCTTTTCTCCTCCTACTCAGTAGCATATTACAAGGCCACTAAATTAAAAGGAATGCGCTTTAATTCTTCAGCTTTCAACCCTTCCCAAGCACTGCTTCTTTATAGATTTCAAACCAGTTCGACAATATACAATTCTTTTGGTGTACGTGTGGGTTTTGGAGCAATATTTAACAACTAAATTAGATGTATGCGTAAAATATACACAAGGGTGTCTAGATATTCGGTGGGGTGTTATTATATAAAGGCAAGAACAAAGACCATTTATATTACAGTACGCAAAACCAGCATACAGATTTGTGCACAGGTACACTGGTTACAAGTGAACTAATAGCTCAGGCATTTTATGCAGCATTATTCATGACTTTCATATTAAGCCATCCATATTCTTTTAAATTCCATTTTATGTTACCCATATTATTTTTAATCCGTGCCATTTACAAGGCCTTACTGGAAGAGGGCTGCAGTTATGTTGTGGTGAAGCCTCTGTAGCGTGGCCACAGACGTGTGTGGTGCAGGACTGCTCCATTATGCTAAGCAGACAGCCATGAGCGTATGTTCTAAGTACGAGATCATCATTGCTTCAGACAAAGCATAGTGTAGTGTTAGCTCAGCGTCCTCATTGTTTGTCTATGTTCCGTGCAAGTAAGTAGCAGCTCACTGGCCAGAGGCCAGTGCTCTTCAAACCAATCTGCAAATGGTGTAATCAGAGCTGTGATCTGTTCTGTATACTCGATTTGTTGAGTCACATCAATTTGTTGAGTTTCCTCTCTCCCATTAGAAATACATGCAAGTGCCGTTTTCTAAACATATTAACTCTCTTCAGGCTATTTTGTTGTGTAAACAGAAAGACAAGTGACTAGGCATTGAAGTCAAGAAACTGATGTTCACCGTGGCCTAAATTCTTTACAACTTCACCAGTTTTATGTATCTTTCATTTCACGATACCATTTTGAGAATTATGCTGTGCCCTTTTTCCTAGACAACTCCAGCTTAATTGCAGTTAGAAAATAAACCAATACACTATACAGGGAAAGAATGCTCTTCAGTTAAATAGAAAAAGTTGCACCTTTTTCAGCCATGCTCAAAGACCCACCCAATACCCAGAATGCCAATGGGATTAACCTTGAGGTTGCCAAAGCCACAATTTACCAGTGGTCCCACCATGATCCTGGGACCTTTGCTCAATTACAGATCAGAGATCTTCCCACCACTGCCAGTCCTCCAACCCTGTGCTCTCCTGAACCATGTCTGGAGCCAGCACAGGCTCAGGGCGCAGAAGACAACCCACAACAATCCCACCATTCCCACTTCTCACCACTCCTCCCCAGCTCTGCTTCTCTCTACTGCCCACGGGGAAAGGCAAGCTGGCCTCAAAACAAGTCCTAGGAGGGCCCACCTTGCAAATTAGGAGGGCAATGTAACTGGCTTTGCTGCAGGCTGCCAGAAACAACAGAGACTGGTTAAGGTAACTTCAAGGTCAACATCAAGTACTGCTGTAGACATACCCTTTCTCTTGAATTTTCTGCCAGTATCTTCTGTCAGCCTCTCCTCATCACTTCTGTGAAGTACAGTCATCTTCTTGATTGCTGTTGTCCATCCCAGAACTGGTTCATTTTGGATAGGGCTCTATACACTGCGAAGCAAACCATAAAATAGGATTATTCATAGGCTGCTGCTTCACAGGATGTTTTCTATGCCACCACGCACAGCTTGTACAAAGGTAAAGATTTTCAGCTTTCTTCCCTCTGTACAGTAAAAACTTAAGGCCAATATTTGTTCCTTTTTGTGTTACAAGATCACAACCAAGCTGCCAATCATCTGGCCAAGAGGGTTATGCAAGAGTCAGGTTTACAGTAAAGTTGTACAAATTTTATAGCACCACAAACACTTTAACTACCATGATGCTTAAAACTCAAGAGCATTTGGAGAACAAGGAGAGTTATTCAAGCTCCACACCATTTTGGCTGCATGTTTTCCAGGTGTATGATTTCACCACATGGAAAAACACAGCCATTGCCAAAGTGAACTCATAAAAACCTTTGATGAGTAAAGTTTGGATAAGCACAAATCATTTGAACCGACAGTTGGTCCAATTCTCAAAGGGGTTTGGCAGACATAATATAATTCGTGGTTTCACACACAGGCCATTTTTCCCCTCCCTGCCTCCCCCCCCCCCAATCTTCACAAATTCGGAAGATGTTGTTCTAGAAGGTGCACTGGGTTGGGTTTGCTATGTTTTTCTTTTCCCCCGAAGGGTTAGGCACCACACTATTGCAACTCAAAGCCATTTGGGGCTGTGAGTAAGCTAGCAAACAGGTTTTCCAGAACTGTGTTTAGATAGTTGCATGATATGCCTAATAGACATTAAGAAAAAAAAAAANAAGAAAAAAAAAGAAAAAATTAAACTCTAGGTCTCTCACCACCCATTTGCTAGCAGGCAGGTAATATAAGGCAAACGCTTTAACAATCTCTTCCTCTGACACATTTGAACATGTTATTTCAAGATGTGTGGCGTCATTTAAGGCTGTGCCATGAGATAACACAGTATTTACATCTCTGGGCTGGGAGCAATATTGCTACAGCTTTTAGACATTATTGACATAGTATTTTCTTTGATAAACAGTCTATCAGGAAATTGTCAAATTCATAACTGAGGTAATACCATTGACTAAGCAATCCTACATGGTCCAAGAGGCAACTAGAAATAACATTAAAGAGCATAAACACAATGAAGATAACTCCTGTTCCAAACGGCTTTTGTTAAGCCCTGCTATGGAGAAAAGCGTTCATTTACAGCTCATGTGGTCTCTTCTCTATCCAAACGGGTAGATCGGACAGACAGTGGAGGTCTTCCTGATTAGCCTCTCTGCAAGCAAGAGCAAAACTCGCTTGCTCCTCCAGAACCGGAGTGAAAACTCTCATCCCTTTAAATAGAAAATTTGAAAGTTACCAGTAATTAGTAAGTTTTGGATACTTGGATGTATTTGAGCTGTAAGAATTCTGCATTTTGCACTCCACAATGCAAATGAGGAACGGGTAGAGATTAGACATTTAATTTCTAAAGCATGAATTATAGTTCTCAGTAGACTTTATGCACCTCATCTTCAACAAGTCACTATGTCATCTTACACCTGTGTGAATGGACGTAGAGCAAATAAGTAGAGTTTTTTCCCCATTTTTCATTTTATGAATTTTTCCACAGTTCAGAAAAATTTGTAAACCGATTCTTGCCATTTGCAACTTCCTAACATACACACCAGATCCAAAACACTCAAATTGCCTAAGAAGAAACTTTGAGCGGTCACATGAGGTGCCTCTGTCCCTTGCTCAGACATATAAAAGAGAATCAGCTGCAGCAACACAGCACAGATTTTTGAAATTCACTCTCCATGCAAGCTTTGCCATATTTCCTTATAAGCTCCTCCAATAACTGCTCCTGAAAATTCATGCCTGCAAATTCACTGGTTGGAATAATCAGGGTAAGCACATGCAAAGTAAGAAGCAAACTGAATCACCTTTTTGTTTGCTTTTTTGAAATTTTTTGTATTTGCACAATTTGTCACAATCCTCCCCTTCTTTACCCTTGTAAATAAATCACATTTCCTCCTACAGGAACTCCATGGATGTGCAGAAGTTGCCCTCATGCAAGTCAGAGGCAAAAAGGAACCAATTATAAGTGTGCACAACAATCTCAAAACATTACTGTCTTCTCACATCTGCCTACAGCAAGGTCCAGTTTTCCAAAGCAACCACATATATAATAGTGTTACAATTGCCCTTCTCTTTCAAAACGTCCGTGTTGCTTGGGCAGTTTGGGGCCTCAAGCGTGCCACTTTGACGTGTACATTAACCCCCACAGCTGGTGAGGTTGCAAGTGAGCTGGGCCTTCCCCTCCTTTCCGTAAGACTTAATACTGACACACTCCCCTTGACTTCAGTCAAGCCCCTAAAAGTCGTAACATGCTTCCATGTTCAGCTTCTTGGTTTGTTTTTAAGTGATCAAGCTCACACAAGCCTAACGATTCCCTTCAGTTTTACAAGCATATTCATGTTTGCTGTCAAACGCATGAGTTAGTTTTCTGCAGGCTATTGCAAGAGAGCAACCATTAATTACTGCAAGAGCACAAAATGCCTTTTTATTTAGAAATATATTTCAAAATGTTTTCGGTGATTATACCATCACTCTCCCAAACTAGGTAGTCACTAGTAAACAGTTTATCTACTCTGGATTTGTGGAAGGTTGGTGTATTTTGATTTCCTACAGAATAATATCTCCTCTGCCCTTCCCTTCCTTTCCTGTGAGCCGATTTTTACCTTTTTTTTTTTTATTCTGTGCCTTTAGGAGCTTAATGAAAGATTTCCAAACACAATGAAGTGTCTTAAAGTGTAACAGAAATGCGCATTTACTCATTACTGAAGCTTTACAACACAATTTGTTTCAGCAGAGACAAGCTCAAAAATATGGCTTCCACCGAGAGCCCTTGGGAAAGGCGCTTCCCTTTACGTACTCATGATGGCACCAGAGCCGATTGCTCAGAAGTTTAGTCTGCAGTCAGATACCTCACAACTGCAGCTTTCAGAAAAGTCTCAACATTATTAAATGCTGGCATGTATTAATAGCATGATGCACGCTTTTGATAATCCAATGTTATTTAGCTATCTAAATTGAGTTCTGAACTCCTTCCAGAAAAATGTTCTACCTCTCTCAGAAGAGACCCCAACCCTCCAGCTTTCTAACAAAAAAAAGTAGTTCAGAAAACAGAAATGCAAGTTTCGGTTCATTAGTTTCCTTTATGAAATGAAATTAATATATATTATTATACCTAATATATATTTATATACGTATGTATATAGTTACATTCAAATATTATATATTAATATATATACGCATTATATAAATTTTTAATATATATTGAAGAAAAATTCTACATTCCCCCAGTAAGTTATCCTTTTCAATGAGTCCCATGTTTACACTCATGCAAGCTACTTCTTTGGACATCAGTGAGGACTGTCGGTAGGACTTTTCCCAACACGGTAAATAATTACAGGCTCAATCCTTGAGTGACACCAGATTTCACAGATTTAGAAACTACATAAAATCATATTTCTCTAATTAGCTATTGATCAAGCACCAGCAAATAAACATTTAAACAGTTGAGACCAGATCCCCCTTTTAGAAAATTGCTTCCACTGACAATTAGCATTGTAAACTTTTCCTATTGTCCTTTTGCAAGAAGAAAATATTGTTGTTATTGACAACAACAACTAAAGAAAACTTTACCTTTTCATCCCTAGTTACACACAGGCAATAAAGGACCCTTTATTTTAGCAAAAAGAAAAGCTCAAAGCTCTCCTGTTTTAAGATTGAAGACTGCTTACTGAGCGACTGAGACACCATTCTTGCCACTGCTTAGAAGATGAGGGATGAAGACAGCCTGGAAATGGTGGCTTTGAGATGTCAGGTCTCCTACGTACTCTGCTGCCCTATGCATTTCTAAAGATACACTATTTATGCAAATCTCTAGCTCACATAACCTAATAGAAGTTCACTGATTTTATGGACACTTCAGAGATGTACTACCACCATAGAAGTCATGATAACACCTTACATAGCTACAGGCTAAGCAAAACAGCTAACTTTGTTCAACACATGCTATCACTAATGCTTTCTATGAAAATAACCCTATATGTTTGGCTGGCCAAAGGGTTTTAAGCAACACCATACTGTTCAGTTTCTTTCAATTTCATTTTTTGTTGGTTTGTGTGAAATCCTCAACCCTTACAGTGCACGTACTGGCTTCCTGGGTTTCATTTCCATCCAGTTGTTTGCCTTTTTATTTATGAATGAAAGTATCCTTAGGCAGAAGGTGTTGTCCAGATTAGAAGCAGGCAGAGTTTCTCAGCTGAAACTTTTATCCCTGCCCAAAGAAAACAGGCGTGTTTGGGTCAACAAAAACATTGCAAATTTATGTTGGATTTGTCACTTCAGCTGAAAAAATAAAAGTCATCAGCCTGAAAGTGCTTACACATTTTCAAACTGAAATTAATTTATTAATTTCAATTAACAAGAAAATATTACAGGCATTTTAATGAAAGGAAGCATTATGTATCGAGTCAAAATATTTTATTCAACCTGAACTGATTCCCCTTTTTGTTCCTTTCACTAGTATCATCATCCTCTCCTGAATCTGGGGGGCTTTTTGTGTTTTTCAAGAAACATTTTCCTCGCAGCTTTTTGGAGCAGACGGTTCAGCTTGTTTTGTTCCCTGCAGCATTTCAACTCCTTCCTGCCCCTTCCAGGACAATTTGTGCATCCCAGTATCAAGACTACTGTTACTTAGAAACCAAAGGGATTCTTGCTGGAGAGAAAACTCTGCTGTTTGCTGGTAAGATCAGGGACAATCCAACAGGTTATAAGGCAGGGTAATACAACGCTGCTGTGGAAGGCAGTTTTTGCCCATGCCCAGCCTGCCAGGACAGGAGCCTGCAAACATGCACCCTCCTTAGCCAGGAACTTTTTGACTCATTCCACCCCAGCAAATGTTCCTTAATGTAAAAAAAAAAAAAAAAAAAAGTAGTCAGATTCCCCTCAGCCACTGTCACCCAAGGGTCAGAAACTACTTAAAATATATAGATGGATCTGAAGGAGTTTAATGGTCTGTAATGACAGATACAGAGACCCTCCAGCTGGATGTCACAAAAATTAGAGTAAGCACTTTACAAGGAGATGTGGGAAGAGGGATCCCTTCACTGATTCTTCAATTAGAGATCCAGCTAATTACCCACCAGATGGATGCCAACATACTCAGAGGGGCTTGTTGCATTGAGAGGGGGTGTTTAACAGACCCTCCCCAGATACCCGGGACTGATTAGTTGCTGTCCCCTGCCAGTGCTTCACCTTCGATTTCACATGAATGCTCAGGCTAAAGATGCCCAGCTCTCAGCTAGGACGTGATATGGATCCATTGGCCATTTCAGCAATGCTCAGGGACATTTCTGCTCAATGATTTGCTCTCTTAGCAGCAAGGGACTGGCCAGTCTGCTCAGCTGGGCTCTCTGGCTTCATCAGGGCCCCCTCACAACTGCAGCCCTTGAATATTGAACCTTCCCTTAGTAGCCCCATTCTCCTGCACAACCATAAAATGCAGCCTCTCCTGATTGGCACAGACTCCAGACTTGGATACACAACAGAGCGGGACATGTGTCTGAGGAGGTTTGGCCCACAATGAGTCAAGGAGGGGGAGGATAGACTGCTAATGTCCATTCACAAGCCTTTTCGGCTTGTAACCCATGAGAAAAACACAGGCCGTTATTTGCCTCCCAATGCTTCTCTGTACCTCTCCACCTGGCTACTGCCTCTCCAGCAGAACAGGTTGGGATTGCTTTCTTGGAAAGAGCTAGGAGATGCACGTCCCCTTTCTGCATACTGTAGTCACCACCTTTGAAAGAAAACAAGCCCCATTTCTGAAACATTAAACACAGGGACTGTTACAGGTGTTCAGAACCGCATGAATGGTTTCTTCAAGGTTTGCGACCCTATGGGAGTATTCCCCAGATAGAGAGACTACTACAGAGACTTTGCAGCATGGCAGATGTGATCAGACCAGCTACGGTGTAAACACCCTGGCAGGAGCATAACAGAGCATGGAGGAACGTTTGCATGTCAAGCACAGTTTGGGACAAGATTACCTGCAAATCTGATCTGCATAGCCCTACTCATTGCTTCTCAAGAAAGTCTCTTCATCAGGGAGAAAAAAAACAAGACAGAGAAATTCTTATACAAGAAATATCTCTGGGGCTCATTCTTAACACTTCCTCCTGTCCTCCTTAGAACTAACCCATTATCTCACAGCCACTGCTGCCGTGCAAAGCTGCATTACACCCTGGGTTGTGGGATTACAAGAGACCATGTGTGAACGTGAAAAAAAACCTCCCGATCTTAATAAGCACCTCACCCTCTCACCAAGACATGGTTTGGACTAGCAAATTTTGTCCTGTTAAACCAAGCAACATCACAAATTACAGCATGCAAACATTAAATCGAGACCACACCCTGGAAGAGTGAAGGGAATTGATGTGCAGCAGCATGACAGAGCTGGACAGTGGCAACAAGACAACAATTTCTATCACACGAAAGCTGTAAATTGGAGTTTAACTTGTCTAACCAGCCCCTCTACATCACATCAAGGACACAAATCTACCACCACCCCGGAATTTGTGCTCTCAGGTCTGCGTTCCTGGGTTGCCAGCATTTAATGCGTGTCTCAGGTGGAGCCAGCAAAAGCTCTTGTAAAATTGACCTTGGCCTGCACACATAGACCTAAGGTGGTAATTCACCTGGATAATTTGCAAATGGGAGGTTTGAGGACTGGCATGGTGGAATGAAATTCGCTTCATCAGAATCTGCAGGTGATCAAATTCGGATCCCTGTGCATAGTCTGCATGGACCCAGGGAGGTCAGTGGAATCACTGAAGATTCGGAACAGAATTTGATTGAGGACGATAAATATTATTATTTCTGGAAGCAGCAAGTTTTGCTGGAATTCTGCATGAAGTCTAACCTTACAAATAGGTGTTGTGGGACACAGAAGAGACAGGAAAAGCAGCATGGAAAAACTAGCATGTGATCTCTCTCATACAGATACAATACCATACCCAGAAATACACAGGTGGATAATAACCCTACTACAGGACAAAATAAACTATCCAGCCACACCTCATCGTTCACACTAGAGAGACCCTCCTTTAGCAAGGTATTGCTGACGAAACAGAGAAGTTTAAACACCAGCGATCCAGGTAGAGGCCAGTCTGGCTCAATGACTCCTGATGTACTGCTGACCCAGAGCTAAACTAATTAGCCCATTTCCTTTTAAAGTGTTCTCAAATGCCACTTGGCTGTCTCACTCCACACCGGAGAACTCTGAAGCAGACTAATTACACTGGCAAATGTTTGATTGAAAATTAGACTGCAAGAGGTTATCTCCCTTCCAGTACAAAAGGCCTGATTCAGGACTCTGGGGCAGCTCCCTTTTAAAGTCACTATAATTCTGCAAGTCCAGGAAGCATAGTAATAGAGAAAAAATAAACTTATTTTTGGCACACAGGCCAGATTAATTTTGCTAGCAGTCGCCTTCTGATGCTGATGCAGCCCAAACGTGGCTGATGAGCCTGTTACAGCCTTCACTAACTCAGATGTGGGCAGGAGGAGGGAAACACCAGCGTTATTCTCCATTGGTGACGACAGCCCAGAGGCACAGCTCAGTGAGAATTTTAAGTAGCTAAAATGCTAAGCATCGAAGTGAGATTCTGTCCCAAAACTTCCTGTGGGTTACATTTGCACCTCAGTCTCTCTACCTGTAAAATAATAATTACCCAACACACCAGTTCTTGTAGGACTTAATTAGCACTTGTCAACCTCTTAGAGCTCCTCAAGGGAAGAGGAGCTATGCACCACAAAGTACTAATTAATGGAAGAATCCTTTGGAACAAAGTATACGATTCTGTTGGTGTCAGATCTAATAGAGTCATAAAAAACCAGGGCTGGAAGGGATATCAAGAAGTAACCTAGGCTGTTCCCCTGCCCTGAGGCATGATCAAGTATACCTAAATCACTCTTGATAGATGAATACCTCTAAATCTTGGGATGCTCAAGCTGCGGATTAAAATAGATAGAGATGGACTCATATTACATGTGCATTGCACTCTTTGGCTCTGCTGAACGCAGATAAATACTCCCTCACATGTGGCACATGGGGCCTCTCTTAAGTGCTCTCTGCACTGGCCTGAAAGAGGCCTTACTGCACCCGCAGTGAAAGCATACTGCGAGATCTACCGATCTTCCAACTCATTATTATTACAGCTCATGCAATAAAAAGCCCCATTGTAGCATACAATCCCCAAATCTCAAAATCAGAATTAATGAGACGCACAAAATGTGAAAAAGACCTCCAAATGGGGAGTGGAGCAGAGAGGCGTTAAAGGATATGATCATGTTATGTGGGGCTTCAGCGAGAACCAGAAATTCAATGCAGATCACCCAAGTCTCACACATGGCTGAATTGCAAGACTTCCCTTCCATAATACCTTCAAATCATTTGTTATGTGTTTCCCACTTTTCTGCCCCCTTTCCAGCCCCGAGAGTCCTTGTACAGTCCCCAAGTACAGTTTGGCCTAACATATAATTCAGATGTGGCTACTGAAGCATTGCACAGCCTTAAGTTTAAAATTTCCTTTTTTTTTTGAAACTGAAGTTAGGCAGGTCAGGCCTGGAACATTAGCTACACAAAGATTTTTAGAGGGTTTTTTAAAATGCTTTAATTGTAAAAATGTGTCAGTTCAAGCAGTCTTTCCAAGACATACATGCAAAGTACAGTAGGAGATACCTTTTATTTGATTAACTTCATACAGGAAAGCTTTTGAAACTTATACTTTCTTCATCAGGCTAGTGGATAAAAGCTAAGCTAGGCAGCCGATACAGCACTTCAGAAGTTTATTAAATTAACCAATTAAACTGAGACAGTATACAATATACAGAGGCCAAGGCAAACAATAGAAGGTGGAACACACTCCTGGGGCTGAGACGATAGTGTCGTGTCAGCATTTCCATTATGAAGGTATTCGGTTTTATTGTGGGAAGTGTGCAATTAAAAAAAAAAAAAAAAAAAAAAAAAAAAAAAAAAAAAGCTTAAACCACTGAATTCAGTCATTCTAAGGGATTCCCGAACATGCCCAGGCGGATGGAAGAGCAAGATGCAAACCAGTTTTTCACTAATTTTGTCACTTGAATTAGAAAGCAGGTTTGGCCTGGAGAAACAGGTTGGCACATAACACAGGAAATAAAGAAATGCTGGTTCTCTGGAGCTGCACAGTGCCCAGCATAAGGGAGCCCTGTTCTTGGTTGCTTGAAAATATGACCATAATGAACATGATTAATCAAGTACAGCACGTTTGCACGTTTGTGTGGGCCGAGACGCACAGCTTACTCGGTAACAGAAGGTCTTTGCAGTAAGGCTGGCATCTTACATAGCACCTTACCCTCAATCCCAGCATCCCTACATGGCAATGTAACGCAAATTGTAAAACAAGACAAAACACAAATACAGCAAAGCTGTTTGTATCGGTAGAGTTGAACCACAGAAGTGTACCTGACTTGAAGATTTGTCATCTCTTCAGTGGTGCTAAACAAGAGCCAAAGTGAATATTTTTCACAATAGGGAGAATCGAGTGTGAGCTGAACTCCCCCAAAATTTTGGGTGCTCAGCATCAGGTTCAGATCCCAATTTTGAAGGTTGCTCCTTCCCTATACAAACTGTGCAGATTCTTTGGGTAACAGAGATTCGGTGGTTTCACGTTACATTTCGCAGCACATGAAAACCTTTTCATGAGGTGCAAACCTTTTCACGCAGTCCCAGAACAACTCATTGGAGGCGGGGTGGGGGGGTGAAAAGAGACCGATAATGGAAACACTGACACAACATTTACTGTAATAGCATGATCAGCAGCAACTATAATTCTCCTTCAGAAAGTTACACCCACAATGCTTTCTTTGGCCTGTATACCTTGTATATTGCCTTGGTTTAACTGGTTAATTTAATAAGCTTCAGAAATATTTAGTTGCCTGGCTCAAGGAGTTGGACATGATTTAAAACCGGGTAGCCTGGTTTGTGACCACAAGTTGTTCTTGGGATGGCATATCCATGGTTCAGTACAGCATCCCGGCTCAGCTCTGCTCTAAGGGCAGTTCTGCAGTGCTCCATTTCCTCTCTGGAAACCTAACAAATCCAGCTCAGTTCCCAGCACCACAGAGTGGCCACATGGTTCTGGATATGAAAGCAGCTCGACAAACTAAGGTTAAATTGAATTAGCTGAACCCACTTAGCATTCCAGCTCTGCGACAGTTTAAGAGAGGCTAGGGAGCGCTGGGAAAGCACACGGGTGTTTTAGAAGAGACACGATGCCATGGTGGGTAAGGACCAGCCTGGGACCCAGGAGACCCACTGCTATTCCTGCCTTTGCCAGTGACCTACCACATGACCCTGAAGAAGCCACTCCACTTCATGTGTTTTTCTTTCCCCTCTTGCCCTTTTTCTGCTTTGATTATGAAGTTTTCCAAGTGATTGCATCATCCTGTTTGTACAAAATATGCATTTGCATAACATCTCACACAACAAGGCCCCGATCACAGCTGGGGCTTCTAGACACAAGAGTTATAAAGAAAAATACTAGCAAATTCAATGTGTTTAAATGCCCATTATGGGTATTTTGTAACCAACATTTCTTCATTAAAGATTCTACTGTGTTGTTTTGCCAAATGACACAGGATAGAGGAAGGTCCTGTGTGGAAGATATTGGCTGATGCTATTCCTTGCAGGCAGAACCTGAGGGGCATCTTGGAGATGGAAAAGGGATGGGGTATTTTGTAGGCTAACAGCGAAAATCTAGAACAGCTGCATAGCTCTGACAACCTGACAAAGACATTTTTCTATCCCGAGCTCCAGTTTCACTAGCTCTCTTTGCAGGATGTTGGTGCCTTCAAACCCAAATTCATTGGTTCAGCCTCATGTGGACACACAACTCAGTCCTAATCTAATCAAAGACTGCAATTGAAAAAAAATGCCTTTTGGATCATTCCCAGAGTTAACATTATTTCTACCCAGTGCATGTCCCTTTATACTCATCTCAAAAATGGTGGATAGCAAATGAAGAGAAAGAGGAGAAAAGAAATTAAGACAAGTAGTCACCAATCTTCCACACCCAAGGTTTGCAGCTAACAACTGTCTAACCAGAAAGCTGCAAAAGAGGCACCCGAGCCAGCAATAGCATCAGCAGGAGCTGAGCTGGAGCCTCAAGTTCTGGCAGTAGCAGTGGCAGTGCCCCAAGAACAATACTTAGAAGGAGTAAGGCCAGTGGCAGCAGCCCCTCAGGCTGTCCAACAGCTAGGATCCCCATCTTTTTCTTTGGGGAAAGTGCAAGACTTCTTGGGTGCACCCCAAAGTCTGGCCTTGCAACCTGGCGGAGGGAGGAAAACCAGCTGTAACCTTGATCCCCTTCCAAAGCACCACAGATCTCCTAAAAACAGAGGCAGGAGAATGAGACTGGCAGTACATGCTGTTTAACAGAAGGAAAGAAATGGCATCAGCATAGATGCTGCTTTCCTACACCCATTCCCAAAGCTTGGATTTTTGACTTTGTCTTGTGAACTTAACATGCAAACTGGGTTTGAACGAGGTGATTCCACACAGCCCAATGAACAATAATGGATATGCAAGTTATCATCATCTACCTTGTAATTCCTGTGGGTCTTGAAGACTCCTTCTGCAAAGCACCCACCCGTACGGTGCCAAGAATTCCAACAAAGTGCCAGGGCTAATCCAAAGAGAATGAGATGAGCAAGTGCAAAGCAATTTGTTCAAGAGTTCATTAAGCCAGTGACAGACTTTGGCTTTCTTAATCTTCACCTGGTGTCCTACATCCCCACCCTTGATTCTTCAGTGCATCCTGTGGCACACTGCCAGACAGCACGATTCAACGGAGAGAGTCAGTGCTGACCAGCTCCAACAGAGCTCAATGGAAATTCTGCCACAGTTTCTGTGAAACTTGCAATTTAGGATCTTGCCAGCCAAAGCTGTCACATTTCCTACACAAGTGTCACAGCACAACTGCTGCATTAATAGCACTCACTGTTCAAGAGTTGGAGTTGTAACACATAATGCTGTGCAACATGCAGGTACTCCAGCCGTCTGGAATAAACCCTTTCACGTTGAACATTTCTTCTCTACTTGCTCCAGCTGAAGTTGGATGTTATCTTCTTGATCTCGGTACCTGGGTTTGTTTTGGTTTTTTCTTTTTCTATTTTGAAATTCTTAAAATTAAAATGCAAGGGTTTGCCCTTTTAAAGGGGAAAAGAGGCTGGAATGAGTAAAATACCCTTTCCCTTTAATGATCTGCTGCACAGCCAGCTGGGACAAAGTTGGATATGATGTCAGATTCCTAGTGCTTTAACACAACAGAGCTGTTTTCCCTAAGTATTTCTCTAGCTAAGCAGAACTCAAAGGTTTCCTTCTCCAGCAAACACCTGAGCAGAAATGACTCACATCAGCAACTGGCACAGATCTCTCAGCCCTAGTGCCAAGCCTACTTATATTGTTGAAATACTGAGAGGGGATTTTTCCTTCTGTGACTTCCAAAAAGGTTTGTCCACCTATATTTGGCATAAAAAGTAGCCTTATGCCTGTTTTTGTCAAGGGGGGCGAGAGATGAGTTGGGGTAAAGCATATTTGTAAGACCAGCCATACAGTAAAGTAATTTTTTCAAGCTCATGAAACATTATAATGCATCTATCTCTAATCAAATCACTTTTTATTTTTTCTGCCTGACTTCCTTCAAAAATAATGCATATATGATCATGGTGTGCATGAGCATGCATCTCTAATAACTTTTGAATGAGCTGGTTGCTTTCAGCTCAATTTGAATAAGAGAGACAGGAGTTTCAGAGCTGTCACATTGCTACAAGTTTCATGAAAATAGGCAACTGGATAGAAAAGAGAGATCTAGAGGCTGGAAAGCTGCAACATGAGTTCACCCGGTGTCGGGCACCAGAAAATGACACTGTAAAGGCACTGACATGTGGAATAGCCTCAATGGAAGGTTACAATCAGCCAAGAGATAGGAAGCCACAGTACACCAAGTACTACCTGAATATTTATTTTGAAGGACATTGTAACAAAAGTCACCAGTCAAAAAACGAATGGCCTTCAAGATACAGCACTCAAAAGAACAGACAAGACAGCTAAATACTTCAAAGGAAGCCTACAAGCAAAAGTACTATTAATTTAAACTAAATTAATTTCAGAAGAGTGACTTCTGATATACCCCACGGTAAGCCCCAGATCATACAAATCCACTCTTTATTGCCTGAGTAGTGCCATTTAAAATCAATAGGATTACTCATAGTGGTAAAGTTAAGCACCTGTGAAAGTGTTTGCAAGATTGAGGCCTAAGGCCTGGTCTAGGCATAGCTTTTGTACTTGAAGAACTGGTTCACTTAAAGGTTTGTTTTGTTTTTGGTTTTATTTTTAAAGAAAACAACAGAATAATTAAAGCCATACAACCACTTTAAAGTGGACACGTTTTTATTACTATAACGGGAACTTCCAACAGTACAGCCATTCCCAGGTCTGCTACGCTGCTCCAACTGCACCCACACTGTAGGGAGTTGTGTCAATACTACTAAGAGCAGCCCCAACTTTTGCACCTTGAGCAGCTCAACAAGGAGATGCCAGCCCACTATGTCTACTCAAAGCTCTCCAGGTAATTCATCCACGGAAAACACCTGATGGAACAAGCAAGACGGGCAAACCCACGTTTGAAGAACATTTGGTCTGGAGTGTGTCAAAAAGTAGGAAATTTTTTTGGGTTGGTTTTTTTGTTGGTTTTTTTGTTTGTTTGTTTGTGTGTTTTTTTCCCCCCCCCCCTCCATAATTTTCTTCCTATCCTGTGCGTGTGCACCCACAGGAAAAAAAACCCACACACCTAAAAAACTTTAGAGCTTAGAATTTCATGTGTGCAGAATTAAGGAAGGTGAAGAAGGTCAAGATTGCCTCGCAAGAAGACAACAAAAAGGAGCGTCCATTCTAAGGAAAACACCCCAAACTTTAGGAGATGCTAGGAGGAAGAGGGGGTGGAACAGTGAAATGACATGTTTAGATTGCTAAGAGGTTAAAAAAATTGTCACACTTTCAAAGAAGAAGAAAAAGACAAAAGACATTAAGAGTAAACAGGAAATTTGAGAAATCTATTTCACTCAAAGTAGCAAACATCTGGAATAAATTGTCAAGAACTTAAGACCATCAAAGCAAAGCATTAATGAGGTTAAGAGGCAGCTAGGCTGGAGGAGGAGACTGAAGAATACAGTGACAAAGGAGAGAGGTGGAGCTGAGAGAAACCTAGAGGCAACAGGCTCATTAGCCTAAAGGGCTTTGTTTCTCTCTCTGCCCAATACTTCCTTGTCTTCTCATTGCTCCAGGGTTAAAATGTTTTTTTCTACTGCTTTTTGGTTTATGGAAAGGAAACAATACTTTTTTCCTAGTAATTCCATGATGGGATCTGTGACATGGTACTTCATTGTTGAGCCTCCAAATTTCTAAGTTTAACTCAGAAAAGTACAAGAAAACTGAATACATGCTACTCCTTCAACCCAGTAGAGCTTTCTGAAGTCCTCATTCCTCCCTTTCACACTTCAAATTAAGAATAATTCTTACTGTTGTTACAGAATGTTTCTTAAAGAAGAAAAACCTCGTCCCTTTAATCAAAAGGATTTAGTAAACATCTCCACAGATTCAAGAGCTGGTTTTTAAAAGACTCATTTGTTTTAAAGTAATTCAAACGAGGCTAAACAACACCTTTAAAGATGACAAAAAAAACAGTAGGCATAAATGAATAAGGAGTCTAAGAAGGAAATACTTAGCATGACTTATCCCTTAATATCCAGATCCCTCTCTAGAAGGGATAATCAGAAAGCTATGTTGGCCCTTATTCAAAAGAAGAGAACGGTCTTCCATCTCTGCCTGGACTCTTATTAACTATATTGGTTACATTCATGGTCATTAACATCCTTTAAAATATGATCTTGGGATTTCATTTTCCACCTCCCATTATTGAGCAATGGAATATTCATAAAACAGTAGACAGAAACAACTCAGAAGAAAAAGAAAAGAAAGCCTCCAAGTTCCCATCTCTGCCAGTTAAATTAAACTAAACCAAGGATTCAACACGAAATTGATTCAGGAGCGGCAGTATATATGCACACACATTAAAAAGCACACTGGGGGGGATATAGAATAATAAAACATGCACTTGCCTGTCCTGTGCTCTAATAACCACATGCAAACTTCAGCCAAGCCTGACAGAGTGGGAGAGGTTTCAAAGATATGAAGTTCCTGTGGGTTTCGCAGGATAGGCAGCTGGGTAAAGGATGAAGATGCGCTTAAGAGCCCCACCGAAGTAAAGTGCTTATTAGACATAAGAGAATCCACACCAGCCTTCATTACTTGTCTAATAGCACAGGGCCCGCTCATGCTGTTTGTTATCAGCCAAGCACCCACATCTAAGGAGTCAAAGTTTTATTGGGAACATCTGCTCTTGTCTTTGCAAAAGGCAGGTGAAACTCCGCTTCAACTTCAACTGCTTCTCCATTAGCTCTTCCCAAATTCCTGTCTGCACTTTTCTGGCCCAAGAAGAGCCAACAGGGCTGTCGTGGGGCCCCCCCGTGCTGGCTGGGGCACAGGGAGGGCTGACTGGCACTGGCTCACAGAAAGCCCCATGCTGCCCCACAGCACTGGGGTTTTATTTTTAACCCAAAGCAAAAGAAATATGCCTTGGTACTTRCAAGGAGCAATGAATTAGACCAGAAGAGTTTTGAATGACTGGATGCATTCAAGTTACCCAAATCCGTCGGTGAATTTAGCCACCAACTAACATAGCGGTCATGAGAGGAGGGGGTGTCTCCTTCAGAAGCCAGTTCAGACCTAGTTCCTCACTTCAGAGGTCTGAAGTGTCCTCTGGGCCATCCCTCACTAGACTGACTATAAAGAAAGCACCAAAAACCCTATTCCTCACTTCAGCACGTCAGTTAGACGCCACAAATACCCACAGCAGTTAAACTGGCCAAGGCCTCTTATTTTTCTCCTGGTTCTAACATGGAGAATCAGTGATAGAGGGGCTTTGAGGCACTCTGCTCCATTTTTCTCCACTGTTTTTACCTTGCCATTAAAACATAACTAGACAGTGCCAACTGGAAAAAAAAAAAAGGATTTTTTTGCTCCATCAGCCAGGTATGTGGACAGGCAACCTGGCCAGACCCTGCCAGTGAGAGCACGCTGCCCAGCACCTCAGTCCCCGGGGCTTAACTGATACCAGCCTGATACGTGCAGGCACAAACCACAGGAGATCTTTAATACTAAAAGCAGGCGGTTGTTTTTTCAGTGTCTGAGGGGTACTTTAATGAGCACACTGTGTTGTAGTGGCTGGAAAAAGGTGATAAGCTTTATATGTTCTATGAAAAGCCAGGGGGTTGCTTTATGTAATCAGACACAGCTGACTAAACAGGGCACTGAAAGTCATTCACAGCCAAGGTAAGACAAAACAAAACAACAGAACCCCCACAACCTTCCTGTCCCGCCTCCCCCAGAGAACCGGTTCCCCAGACACAAGCCTAGGGTTGATCCGAGGCCTCAAACACCCTAATTAATATGCTGCTTGGAAAAAACCACTGACTTACCTTGGCATGCCAAGGCCTCGCCTCCATGTTGGTTGTGCAGGAGCAGGGACAGGAGAGCCAGGCTGTGCATGGATGCAGAGCAGCCCCTGTGACTGAGCCCAGCAGCCTCTCCTCGTGTCCTTCATCTGGCGGTGGTTCCTGGGGGGCAGAGTGGAGCCCGTTAGCATTAATCCCCCACACCTGTGGGGCTGGAGGAGCACTCAGAGCCGCCCTCCCGGCCCCACACAGGTGTGGGAAGGTTCAAGGCATCAGCCATGCTTAGGGAAGGGCCCTGAGCAGCAGACCTCAGCTCACAGCTGTAGCACTACATGGGAAGGGAAAACGCCACTGGCATTTGCAGAGCAGGGCTGCTGCAGCCACCACATTTCACCAGCACGGCCACGGCTGAGGGAAAGCTGGGCTCCCTGTGCCCAGCCCAGCTGCGTGCACCGCCAGCAGCCAGGCCGCGAGAGGCTCGGGTGTTTGCCCCGCTCTAGCTAGCACACTTGCGTGCGTGTGTTTAACCCAGGAACAAAACTAAACTTCTCCATCTTTTCCAGGAAAAATAGGGCAGCATGCAGTATTTCGGCATTACCTGTGTGCTGCTGTTTGTACAAA
Organism: Phoebastria nigripes; assembly: GCA_035582835.1. NCBI lineage: Eukaryota > Metazoa > Chordata > Aves > Procellariiformes > Diomedeidae > Phoebastria > Phoebastria nigripes. Next base: position 900,953 of record JAYKAV010000211.1, read on the forward strand.
CTTGGGTGAACTGTAACACCAATTTAAAAAGAAATCACTGATATTTCCTTAAGGCTTTTCGCAATTCTAGACAAAATATGGATACTTGTACTGCTTCAGCACTCGATTCACACCAGTACTATTTTTCCAAGCATTAAATTCTGTCACAGCCTTTACACCTTCGGCCCAATTGGGAGGGCAGAGATCCTTGCTGAAACTAGCTAATTCCTGTTCTACAAATAACTTTCTGGCTGCTATATAAACTGCATCCTTTTTACATATGATAGCTTAAAGGCAGTAGCTTACCAGTAAATTCATGGGGATTTCTCTCTTTCTGGCCTGTTAGAGGAAGCCCCCAACCCCACTCTCTCTGGTAATGAACTTTCTACTCATCACAGCTGTGGTGGTACTTGCAGCTTCCAAAACATAAAGGGACAAGGTAGGAGAAGTAAAGTTACCTACCATGCTCCCCAGTTTTCCGTAAAACAACTTCTTTTTGAACCATGTGAGCCTGTGACACGCTGAGCAACACCAGTTTTCAGTACAGTGTGGGTAGGTTCATGCAGGAAGCCAAAACCCATACAAAGAAGGAATCAAAAGGCTTTCAGCAACACTGTGCAAGTCAGCTAAAGGAGAAACAGCTTCGCCCCTTCCCAAGTATGGAGTGGGATGTGGTTTGTCTGTGCTGTAAAGGTATACGCAAACTGGCTGCTGCTTGAGCTTGGTGAGTAGCTTTCACAGCTATCTAAATAACCACGCTTCTTCTCCAGAGATGGGTTTTTTTATGCTCTCCGGTAATAACAAAGAGAAGCTGTAACACCTGTAGCAAATACCTGACCAAGCCTATCAGGAGATTTGTTGGAGGTCAGCTTACAGGATCAGCATCTGGAATGGCAATGTAGCCAAGGGCTACTGGTCAACAGAAGACATGGCTGATTCTGACTCTCTACCTACTTGCTATGTGACCTCAGTCAAGACGGTTCTTACCTTACTTTTTTCTTTCAGTCCTTTGGCTATTTGGCTCTCCCTTCACTTGTGTACATAAGGTCTCTTACCCCATGAAAAGGCAGCTACTGTCCTCTGATCATTGTAACAAAAAATTCCTGCCTGGCCTAGCATCTGAGCTCCGCATTCCTGCTGAAGCAGCTGACCAAACACTGAGCTTGCTAGTATATTTTGAAAAAAAAAAGATATTGCTCAGGTCAAAAGACACATTAAGCAATCATTTAAACTGAAGGGGACAGTAACAAATGGCAATATTTCCCCAGATAAGGACTCAAGGAGGTATTGCCATGCTTGACCTTAAATACCTGAGTTAGCATTCCTAGGCCCCCAGCGGAGTCAGACAGATGCTTGCAGGGGCTGAATCAGAGCAGAGATGAACTTAAGTGCTCTGAAATATCTATTCAAGGACCTCTCTCCCTTCAATCACTGAAGAGAAGTCCTGCAGAGATAAGCCTCCTTGAATATACACTAGATTTAAGTGGCCAAAGTTAAGTCAATACACATGAGAATCTCCCAAGTTATATAACTCTAAGAAAAATTTCCAGGTTTGCATGTCAGAAAACTATTATTTCAAACACTGTGCCCACATGTGCTTCAAGGATCCAAAGTCTGGCTCCTTCAATGTGAAAACCCTCTTATGCCTTTCGAAGTCTTGAGTTTGGAAAAGGGCATAATAGCATGTGGAAAGACAAGGGACCTCAGATGCTGCAGCTGTACAGACAGTTCTGCACAGCATCAACATGCCCAGAAGTGTTCTTTCTCAAGTTGTGAACCCCAGCCATGTAATCAGAGCTGTGGGAGTTGGAGTCTTTTCTGGTGCAAGCCATGGGCTTGCCTTTAGGAATCCAAATGGATTTGCTCTTGCATATAAACCAGCTTTGTTGAAGTTGGTTTTCCCCCATTCATAGTGGGAAATCCATTCTCATTGGGTATAAGCATCATCATAGGATGACTTAGAGAGATATGGCTGTCTGTGGTTCATGGATAACATCTTGCTGACCACCTGAATTTAAACAGACTGATGGGRAAATGAAGCAAGGCCCACAGGTGAGAAACTTTTTCTGTATAGTTGCCTACAGGCAGGTTAAAGACCAGTGACCTAGAGTACAGTTAAAAAACATGTCCAACATGAATTATCACTGCTAAAATCAGAAGACGTTTCAAGGATGACAAGGGAGAAGGAAGAGGAGGAGGAGGAGACTGTCCTAGGGTCAGATACTGTTCAATATTAACAATTTGGAGGGCAAAACAGAGAACAATTATACAAAATTTGTGGATGATGGACAGTAAGCTAAGGCAACTTATGTGGAGTTTGGAGGACAGGGATAGAATTCAGAAAAGCCTTAAATTGAAGGGGAGATAGAAAATCAACAAGAAGGAATTAAAGATCAGTGCAGATCGTTACATGTTAGAAGAAAGGCACCAGTAAAATTCAGAGAGTAATTGGTTAGGCTGTAGTTCCTCAGGAAAGGATCTGAGGTTCAAGGTGATCATATGTCAACCCAGTAAAAGGCAAGTGTCATTGGGGCTGTATTAACAACGCTGACATATGTAACATCACAGCATCACAGATTTATTGAAGTTGGAAGGCACTTCTGAAGACAGTCTAGACCAAACCTCCTGCTCAGAGCAGCATCAGCTAGAGCAAGTTTCCCAGGACTATATCCAGTTAGGTTTAGGATGTCTCCAGCGATGGAGACTCCACAACCTATCTGGGCAACCTGTTCCAATATTTGACCACCATCACAGTGAAAAAGTTTAAATGGAATTTCCTCCATTTCAATTTGTGCCCATTGCCTCTCATCCTGTCAGTGGACACCACTGGGAGGAGTACGGATTTGTTGTACTTAGTCCCATCATCCAGGTCATTAATGAAAATGTTAAACAGTATTGGCATTGCATTTTCACATAGAAAACTCATACTTCAGACAATCTGCACCTTTTTAATATTAGTGAAAATTAAAGGTATGTCCTTAGATAACCCATGTTGGCACATTACCAAGGTAACAGAGGCAGAGGGGAATCAGATCTAAGGAATTTTCTGGGATAGATAGAACAGGCTACAGGGGGATCAGAAGCAAGCAGTTACTAAGAAAGAAAGGTCTGTAATAAACTTTTCCCCACATTGCCTAGAAACATACATAACCTTCACTGCTGCTGAATCACAGCGGGGTTTTTTGGTTTGTTTGTTTTTTTACAGATAACCAACCCCTGAAATAATTATTCCATTCTGGCTGGTGCTGGAATTTTGTGTCCAAGTTGGCACACCATGTTTTAAGAAAAATACCCACAAATTTAAGGTAATCCTAAAGAGAGCAAGAAGAATGAGAAGTGTAGAAAAGTTTGCTAACAGGAAAAGTTGGAAAAAGAATGTTGAAAAAAATAAAACTAAACAGTCTTCCAGTGTGCTAACATTCATTACAAAGAGGATGCAAAGGATGAAATTGGCTTAATTTGCAGACAGAAAGATTTAGGTTAGATGGTAGGGGAAAAAAAATGCATAAATATAAGGCTAGCTTTGGACTTGAGGCTACCTAGAAAGTTTAGACAGGTCAGACAAACATTTCTAACAATGATCCTGCCTCCAAGCAGAACAACAAGCYGGGGGAAACTCATGAGAACCTTTTTATGCCTTTTATGACAGTATATTTCAAAGGCTGCTCTATCCATTCACAAGGTTTCAGAAAGGTTTACAGGATTAAACATTTAAGAGTTAATAAAACACATTATCAATTCTACACTGTTTCTTTGTTTTTTTCCCATCCAAATAGTAATTGTTTGTGAAAGGGCTGACACTAAAGAGCAACTGCCAGGGTTCATGCAAGTTCAATTCCCATCTGATCATTTTAATGATGCTTGGTGAGAATCTGTTTTTGTGGAATTAACCTCAGCTCTTTGTTCCCTTTAGTTATTTGAATCTGCATCCAAAACCCATAAGCACAGCTCTATGTCCCCAAATGAAAATGGGGATTCAAATGAAATTGGGATAGATAAAGATTCCTAGAACAAGCCTGTAATATTTTCATGATATTTATCTGAACATCTGTCCTTCCCCCTTACAGAAGGCAAGAGTTACAGCTCCAAATTCTCTTGCATGATGGTCCAAGAGCCCAAGGTGCAGAAGTCCAAATAAGCAACAAGCTTGGTAGTATAGTCCAACCCAAAGATCTCTTCAAGCACTCTGTAACAGGCACGTGTCTGCTGCACTGCCCTTGACGTGCAGTAATTCTGGGGCAACAGACAGGAAAAAAAAGGAAAAATGGATTTTGAACAAAGAGAAAAGTGCACCAATGAGGAAGGAGCAGCAGAACCGCAAAAAACCCAAAGGCAAATAGGTAGGGTCACATGGAACTTGGGGCTTTATATAGCCCATGAACCACTTCAGAGAGTCATGAGAGCTCTGGGTGGTTGAGAGCACTCTGGTGGTTCATAAACGTTTGGTAGTGCTGGAGGACCACACAGCCTGCACCCTAATTTGGTCCCCATCAGGAACTGGAGGGAATTTCGACTGAATTTCAAGCAGAGCTTCTGGTTTAGCTTCCTCCAAAAAAGCTACCTAGGTTGCTCAAGGTAAGTAGTGGCAATCAAGTGATTCGCTTCAAAACCGCACTGCTCCAAAACAAATCGCTCATCTAGACAAAGCCTAGCTCAACCTAGTCTGCACTAAGGTGGTCCTATTTTCCATCCTCCCCACAGCTCCATGCTCCTGCCCCATCTGCAGCTGTTGGGGAGCAGCAAGGGCCAGCTGTTCCCTAAGGAACAGGGAGCCTGCAGCAGGGGATGGTAACATGGCCAGCAGGAAAGTGGCCTCACCAGTATCCAAGCAAGACAAGCCAAAGATGGTAGTCAGGTTCAAGAGTCCAGATCATCAGGCAAGTCTATGATGATGAGGCAGGTCCAAAATCAAACTGAAAAGTCAAGCTGCAGGTCAGGGTTACATCCAGTGACAGTTACTAGAGTCATATGCAATTCAGTGATTGCTAAGCAGGCCCACAGTGATATGGAAAGCCCAAGGAGTAGTGTAGGTCCAAGAGTGTAGCTCAGAAAAGATTTGAAGGCCCTGGGCTGAGCTTAAATGGGGCTCTTGGGCCCACAGGCAGCAGGTGTGGGTGAAGGTTCCAGGTGAGACTTGTCAAGGCCATTAAGGCCTATTAGTGCAGTCAGGGCCCTGACAGTTGCAGGCAGGCAAGAAAATTTAGGGAGCTGATGTGACTAAAGAGCAAGGAGGTTTCTTCTCAGTCAGCACCTGATGTGTGGGTATGAGCTCTAGTGCTGACCTGAGGGAGGGAGGGAGGGAGGGAGGGGGTGCAGCCAGGGGAAGGGGAGAATGTGGAACTGCTCAGGCCAGACTTCCATCAGCCTAAGATGCCACAGAGGTGCACTTGAAGAAGTCACATAACTAGGCAGTAACAGATGAAAAAGGACCCATCAAAAAGCATGCACGCTTTGATGGAAAAATGTGACCTCATCTTTCAAGAGCACTATCCTCAAAGTTTTTGCCTACCAGCTTGCATGAGGAAAAATAAACCTCTCTAGATTGAAGGCTAAAGGTAATACTGTATGCCATTTTATCTAGTCTTCAGTCTCATTCTGAAATCTTTAAACAGTGCAAAAACCATAAGCACCATCTGACATCTGATGCCTGAGTGACTTCAGCTCATATTATTGGAATAGTCAGTACTCATTTGGTTGGGTATGTGATTTTGTGGAGCTTGTACAAGGTAGTATTAGACTTTGCACATGTGCTTGCAGCATACAAGAGCATTTTCCAGACCCACCACTCAGGCAATTTCCAAATGAAGTCTGTAAATGAAACATCCATTTTGCAGCCCTCTCCCATAAGCAGCTCCTTTCTTTGCTGAGAAGTGCTGTCAACTTGTTTGGGTCTGCATAACAGCCTAAAGCACAAGTTCATAAATAATCTTTTCTACTGTGCCACCGAAAATCCTCTACCTCCATGACCTTCCATTGCCTATCTATAACCCCATCCCATAAGCAGTGGTCATACACCTATGAAGAAAAACATGTTCTGGGGAGAAAAGAGCCATCGTGTGAAACAGAGATAAGAACTATGCTTGTACAGGAAAGCTCAGCTTCTGGTGAATAAGCCATGAGGTGGAAAAAAGGTCATGCAGACTCTTGCATTGCATGAAGTTTTACTAGTCCCCAAAGCCCAGTCAAGCTGCACACCTTGTTGGGAGTGACGGATCTGGGTGACCATGCAATTGTTTCAAATGTTACAGGAACATACAGCAAGAAGTGCTAAAGCCCTCTCCACATCTTCAGCAAGATTCATGCAAGAAAGGGCCAAATTTTGCTTCTAGCTGTGTCCACGAATATTTTTAAGAGAGATAATTACTGGTAGATACAATTGGGAATCGCCTACTTATACTAGAAAAACATTGCTGTTACAGGAATATGCATAGCGCTTCTGGACAGAGGGGCAAGGGGTGAGATTCATTATATCAACATTGTGTCTGGTAAGAGCCTTCTCATTCCACTTGTCCTATATCACTGAAGTGCACTGAGTGCAAGGTTTTGCTGGAACAACAAAAAATGCAGGTGGGGAGGCATGTCACATCCCTGAGTCATGCCGATGCTAAAGCTTTTTCATGTAATTTCTGCCCCTCCTGATGAGGGCAGAATTTGACACCTTGCCCTCACGTTCTCTTTCTACAAAAACTGAGATGGAAACAGAAAATAAGTGGCTTGTTGCTTCTTCCTCTGAATGTCTGTGGGACTGTGGTGCCAACAACACTGATGCAAAAGGAAACCATTTTCATTAGTTGTTAAAACAGCAGAAGCCTGTTTTACTTTGGCTGCAACATCCTTCTGACTCCCACGCAGGAAGTATTCATGCAGTATTCCACATAGGCAGAATATGTCCAGTTCCTAGAAGTCCAAATACAAGAAACTGTAGCCCATTTTAGAAACTATGCTGATCTTGGAATATAAAAGTGAGAGGTAGTCTGCTTTCATGTGTAACCCTGGGCTACAGTTCCTGAGTTCTTTTCTTGTCTTTGTCCCTAGACTTCCGACTATCTTTGGCAAAACACATCCTTCCAGTGTGTGCCTCACCTGTAAAACAAGGCTAATGACCAATGGGTGAATGACTAGGCATTATTGTTATTTCACAGACAACCTCCCACACATAATAAAGGTACCTCTGAAGGGGGAAATTAGTTATTACTGGTTTCTAAGTGCGCCTAAGTAAATTTTACTATGAGAAAAATAGCCACTATTCCACTACTTCTGTTCTTTTGCACCAAAGCAAATGAGTCAAGTGGCTTATGAAACTGGCCCCATTACTGAGACGGAGAGGGCATATTGCATATTCACAAGAGCTTAACATTGTTTTATTTACACTTTCATTGCTAGGGGCTGTGAAATGGAACAGAATTCTATTTACCAAATACTCTTGCTGGTGCAATAAGTTAGAGGATTTCTCAATTAACACATGGAGCTTATGTATAAAAGACAAGAGGTTAAGCAACACTGCAGTGCCCAATGGACCATCTGGTGAACATTAGGATTGTCAATAAATCACGAAAGCACCAGTTCATCAAGAAAATTCCATTTCAAACCACTGACAGAAAAAAAAGGATGGGAAAAAAACTCACAAAATTGGTATTTTCATCTTTTATAAAAACAGGAGCATTAAATAACTTTAATCTAATTTCAATTGTTTTATTGGTTCTCTTCTGATGACCACATGGCTTCACATACTGAATGTTTAGCCCTTTGTCTTGCACACAAAAGCATTATGAAATAACTTGGTGCATCATCACAGGAGAAGCTCATCTCTTTCCTCTTAGTCTTTCTCCTCACCATGGGTGATAACGTAACAGAGGTTCTTATAGTCAAGATTACCAGAGACATCTGGAGGGAAAGCAGCAAACATCTGGTTGATCTGCCAAGCAAGCAGGAGATAAGTGTTACAAACGTAGGACTGTGGGACAGCAACATGTACTGCTTTTCATTTTCAACCCAGTTCAGCTCCCTTCTGCCTTGATCCGTTAACCACTATGGAAAATTTTTCCTTAGCTTCAGTAAAATTGAAATAGGAATTAGGACACAACTAGTTAATACAGTCCTGCTATAATCCCAACAAGTTCCCTGTCGAAAAGAGCTCTCCCTGAAATCCAGGTAAGCCCTGGCCAAATAATGTACTACAGTCTGCACTCCAGTCTGTTCTTGCCACGAACCAATTCCACTCAATCTCCTCTTCTGAAAATAAAGTCCCTCTAAATTCCTCCCCGCCAGCAGAATCCGTGTTCAGTCTCACACAAACCACAAAGTCAGTACCTCATTTCAGAATTCATTTCAGATTTCAAACAAAATAACTCTCACAGAAATGGAAACCAGATCACAGTCCCCACCCAAGCCCACTTGAACTCTGGTAAATTCATTGCCCAGCTCACCATAGGAAAGAACAGCAAGAGATAGGCCACGCTTACACTTGGATGGAAGTCCAAAGAATCTGTTTGACTTTGATTTAGCCATGGAGCTATTCAGAAGAGATGCCTTGAATTGTTCCTAATTGCTAGAGCTGGCATCAACCTTCTCTCAGTCTGGATTTGAGATGAATTCATGCATTTAAAGAGGGGCAAATACTTATTGCTGAATAGTAGCTGGAGATAGATTCCTATTTTGAATAAAGCAGAAGGTCCTTACCTCTTCTTGACTGAACCGATCTGCCTGTGTCATAAGCATTTCTTTGATGCTGTTCAAATAAAACGAAATAACCTGATTAAAGGGTGATAATGGCACATGACAATTCAGATGGCAAGATCCCTCCTGAAGTCGCATGAAAGAAAATCTGTGTGACCGCATAAATTAGAGCTGTTAATCCTTACATGATATTATAAGAGATTTTCTGTGGGTACCCATCAGTGTCAATGCCTCGCTCTGCCAACTTATTTTGCTTTTGTGACATTTTATAGAGGTTTAAAATTGTTTAAGGTTGTTACTCTAATTGAAATACAGCAATTTTGTATGCTTATCTTAACCTAAAATGGTAGGTTTTCTCACTTGCTCTTTAAAGTTTGGATCACTTAACAAAACCAAAAGAGAGAATATTTTCTGTAAAACCTGAGGATGAAAGGAACAGAGCATGAAATGAGAAAGAGGACTTGAAAGAGAACTCCAACAGCTATTCCGAATCATCATCTGAGAATCCCTTTATTTGCATGCAGTCATTCCCAGAGGAGACTGTGAAACTGCATGAGACCTGTTGTATTTCACGGTACAATGTCTTGATCTGGAGTTACCGCACTGTAACAAGGAGCTTATCCCMCACACAATCTGCATCCTATGCAATGACATCAAAGAGAATATTTTTGGGACAGACCCTCAGCTGATTTACCCTCTGTTTTCAAACCCATTGTGGGAAATCAGTTGAGCATGTAAATTTTTTACCTAAGTTTATAGGTGAACAGAAAAGCCAGGAAGAATAATTACTGTTTCTAGTCTAACCTCTTTAGATAAAATGTCTTTATATTTCACCCAGTTACTCATGTGCTGAGGGCAGTACATGCACAATGTGGAGAACATCCACCAGTATGAACTCAGTTATACCACAAAAACATCCCTTTCACTTGCACTAATAATTTCCCCTTCCTGTAGAAGAATTCCTATATTAGTCTCAAAGAGTTTGTATTCACACTGAAGAGGCAGAATTGTCTGTTTTGTTACTACCAAAGGTATTTATACATTATCAGGATTTTTTCTAGATCAGTAAAACAGACTATAAACCTGTGATAACAGATTAGTAGTCTGTTGTACAAAAACAAAAGCTGAAATAAGTATAGAAATCTGTTTTAGTTTGTAGATTTGAAAAAAGGCTGCTTTTTTGAAGAATTTGTTGTGGGGGAGTGAGAGCAATAGCTTTTCTGGAAACAGCCCTTTCTACTTTTTAAAGTGAATATTTATTTCTGCTTTTTAAAGTGAATATTTAAAACTAACTATTTATAACAGAAATCATGCCTGCACAGGAACATTTCCATATGAGCAAAATTCACCTACTGTGGATGCAGATGTTCAGGCAAAATAGTAAAGCTTCCCTTTCTGCTCCCATACACCATGCATCTTGAGTAAAAAAAGTCACACAGATAAAAGTGTAGTTTTGATGGCAAAGCTACAACTGTACTTCCTCATATCTCTGACACACATATTTTTTTCCAGTAAAAGGCTACAACAAAGACATATCCCAATTTGCATAAGAGGCATATACACTTCTGAATCTCTTTATTGTTGATGTGAAGTGCTCATTTGGAAGGACAGAAAGGGAAAACTGAAAAAAGAAGTTTCTGAGTAGTGAATAAGGATCTTCCCCACAAGGACAAGAGTGAAAATATCCATGCAAGTTTTGGGAAATACTCTGAGGTCACAGACAGAGCTTAAGCTGTTGTATATATTTTTCCTGCATGACTTTACCATTCTCTTTACTTAGCAAAGTCTTTCTTCATCTTTCTCTCATATTGCTGTATCTGGTTTGTATCCTGGCCATTTGTTATATGACTGCACTTTTTGAAGTGGAATGCTCAAATGATCAGTGRGTGCAAGAGTAGAGAGATCATTCTCATCAGCATAAATTGATTATTGGATATATGTGCACTGGGGCAAACAGCATTAGCAAATCTAAATAGGAAGTGTGATACAGGAAGGAGCTTGGTGAATACAAGGAAACACAGCAATTTTGTCAGAAGTCACAAATAAACTTCATCACAAACAGGACTGAATAAAAAAGAGATCTGGGCACTATGTGTCTTCTATTCACATGCTTAAAGTATTTAGGAGGAAAAGAAAAGATCAAATATCTAATTATAATCTTCTGATGCGCAGCCCAGTAGGCTCTGGCACACTCATAAGGAAGAAGGACTGAGTTAAGGATCTATGCACATTTTCCATTATTTATTTTATAGGGAAATGAACACTCACAATTTCCAAAGCTAGAGATTATGCACTTTTTTCTTTGTGTATCTTGTTTTCTTTTTTAAAGACTATTTGCTTCTCAAAAAAAAAAAAAAAAAAAGGAAAATCAAAGTCATCTGGGCAAAAAAGAATATCCATTTGCCTTGACATAGGAGTCTAAATGTTATCTCTTGTCCTGGCTGACATCAGTTCCTTCTACAGTTACAGATACTTTGTTGCATTCTTGTATTTTCAAAACCTTTTCTTAAATTATCTGTGAAATGTCTGGGACATTTTGGTTTTCCACTGGGTTTGCCCTTTCTACAGTGCTCTCTTGGAGAAAACCAGGTGAGTTGAAATGAGCAGTGCTCTACCACTATGACAAGAAACATCACTAGCTCAGCCAAACTAATCTCCAAAGGTCCAGAATGCATGTAAACTCCCTGGGTCCATTTTCATCTGGTACAAATCTGAAAAGTTTTGTTGGCATCAGCGTGAGACACAGTTGATGTTGGCCTGACTCACTTTGTCCAATGAATGGCATTTAGGGCTGAATCATCTAACCTTTCCAAAAGCTATGCCAGTTTACACCAGCTGAGAATCTGACCTAAAGCATTTTCTTTTTTTGACATCATGCTATAGGAAGGATTTTATGTGTGGTATAATGATGCAGACAAACAAAGTCTGTCATTGAATTTGGAAGTAAGTTATGAACTCCTGGAGCTTCTGGAAAGGTTAGAAGACTCCATCCCAGCTACCATCAGATGGACTAAGTGAGTCATTTCCAGACTAGAGGTGAAGACACGCAGAGGGAAGAGACATAAAAATCCCCAGAAGGATGTTAACTCCATGAACATAAAAAGAAGTTCTGATTAAAAGGTCAACATGGCTGGTTTTGGAGAGAAACATTCCAGGATTTTTTAATATGGAGAAATATTATTTATTAACATTAACTGTCATATTGAAATGGCTGTATGAGCCAACATAAAAATTATTTCAAAACCTTCAAATGTCTGAATTTTGGAAGCATATGAATAGAAGTTAAACCTCAAAGACATTCACGGAATTGATTTAATGGTTTGTTCTGTAATGATCAACATTACCCTCGGGTCTAATAAGTAAACATTATGCTCTGTTGTGGTGATGAACTAAAACAATTGTCTAATGTTAGCAGTGCAGTGGGGGTGGGGACAAGGTTGACCTTTTCCATCAAGGAAAAATAAAAGTATTTCTCTCTCATCTTAATTCTGGAGTGTGATACTGCATTCCTAATTTGCCCCAAACTCCAACTGGCTTCCAGCATCCAAGGAATGTAGAACTGGACACAGGGTGGCAAGCTGCAGATTTTGTATGCAGTATATTGTTACAGATAGTGGTGGGAAATACAACATTTCATGGGTTTTGTATTATCAGAAGGTTGTATTTCATGGTTGTGATTTCACTACCGTGTGATCTGGCCTATTTGGCAACAGGCTACATTTTGTTCTGATTGTTTGAGTCACTTCTGATGTATTTCTCTGACTGTTCTTCCCAAGCTGTTTGGATAATGTTAACCCCAAAACAATCAGGACAACTGTTAACGCTCTGTTCCTTCTGATTGTTTGCTACATCCACTTGTGTTTTAATTAATTTGGAAGTTCTTTAGTGAAAAAGACTGTCTCTTTGCTTTTATTTTGCATATTGCTTACCATATTAGGACTCTCATACCCACTGGGAATTAAGTGCCACTGTCATAGGAAAGCATATTGGTAACAGAGGGAAATATTGTACATGAATTTTGTATTTTCAACTAACTTTCATGAGACATCAATAACTGCAGATAATGTCATGGAAAACTTCACCTCAGAGGTTCTGGTAACAGGTTTAGTTTTCATTTACCATATCACAACATTAGCAAAATTCCTTGATGCAAATACAATTTTGTAACTCATGGTTCCCTAATAAATTTCCTATACATATTATGCTTTATAAAATCTACCTGAAATGCCTGCTGCAGTAGAAGTATAGACCCCAAATTCACCAAGGAATTTAAGCATATGCATAAATCTAGGCACATAAAGCATTTCACTGGAGCCATAGGTCAGACCTCCTCATCCACTGCCCTGATTTGATATCATTTATCTCATTTACCTGAAGGCCTGCTTACACCATTCTGGCAGTGCAATGAGGATTTACATTTGTGCAATTAGCACTTAAAGTCCTTTTATCCTGCTTTGTTGGTGTAACAGCTTATGAATACAAATTAGGTCTTGCCTCCTTATTTAAAAAATAGCTATATTGACAATAATTGCCATATTATTAATAGTATTATTTGGTTTGGCTCCCACCATATCTAGTGGAAACTTACAGCAAATTGTTGTCTAGAAGCAGAAGGCTCAAACAGTAAACACATAACAAGGAAAATGTCCTCACTAAAACCGTGTCCCGGAGTTAATTAAATTGATCACTTTTTTTAAAAGGGGACTAGCTTTCCCATTTTAGTCAAGCACTCTGAGAGTTAGGCACCAGACATTCATTTTAATTTTACATATGGAGTTAATCTACAACGAGTCATGTGTTGATTTATATCCAGACCTTCAAAAAAGGCTATCTAATGGCCTACATGTGATTATATTTCCATTGCCTCTTGCAATGTCTGAAGACAATAACATCTCTTTTTGGTATACAAATACATTCATACAGTAGTCCAGTCTTTTAAGTCTGGCTAACAAAGCTAAGTGTTTCGCTGCCTGACAGTTCCTCTGTCTCTTAAAATACTGTGAAAAATAAAGCTTTTAAGCAGTTCTTTAAACCTGTGCAATAATAATAATAATAATWATTATTATTATTATTTTTAAAGGATTTGAAATAAACTTACTAGTCTGCCTTTATGTGGCCTTTTCCTTCTGGGTCRAAAATCTTAAAAGCATTCAGAATGGTTTCTTCTGGGTCCGTGCCTAAAATTAATGAAATATAATTTAGAAGCCTGGATGTATTTCTATAGCTGCCAAATACTTGCTAAGTAATTGCATTCACTTGAAAACAGTGCAAAATGGAGAATTCTGCAGTTGTAGGTTTGAAGACAAAGGTTCCTTAAGTCAGCAGCATTTGTCATGTCAGATAAACAATAGAGGTGAATAGTTCAATGCTCAGAAGCTTAAAAATAATAACTCATATCTATTCTATGTCTGCAGGAGAGAAAACTTCCAGGAACTGGTCTCCAATATCTGTACCCAGAGGATTAGTGGCTTTCAGAAATGAAAATATAACAAACTGTTTCCATCACTGGCTTCCTTTAATCTTGTACTGTCCGTTCCTTGTAAAAACACTTTTTGATGTTACTTGTTCTTCACTATATAGAGGAGAGGTTGTTCCCCTCACTAAAGGAAATGGAGCTCATCATAAAATCAGAATGTCAATGGAATGCAATGGAAACAGGATGATCAATGTAAAATGGTGATTTGCACTTACATTCTGTAGTGCACTTCCACTTAAGTATCTCTTCATTAAGTGTTACTTATAGAAACAGGATGGCTTAAAGCACTAGACTCCAAGATTTTGCTTCTGCTCGTAGCTGGGCCACAGACTTTTGGTATGACTTTAATTTCCCTGCTCCTCTGTTCCCAGCAGTAAAATGATAGTAATAGTCTTCCTTTTCTTCCATCCTTTATCTGTCCCATCTATTCAGACTGGAAAAAATTTGGGTCAGGGACTAACTTTCACAATGCCTTAATCTTGGCTGGGGTTTCTGACTATTCTGTAGTACTGCAGATTCTGAGTATACTCACTTACAGTCAGTTTCAACCCACACCAAAGGATATGCTATATACTCTGTTTCTGACTATTCCCCAGTATTTCAAAATGTTACAGTAGTATATATAATGCAAATCATTATTTATAACTGTAGGAAACCAAATTTACGAGCAAGATAGACTGACCCATGGACAAATGAAGCTACTTGGGATGCTGAAATGTTGAAAGCTTGATTAAAAAAAAGGTAATAACACGAAGAATTGCAGTTTCAAAGTCTGTTTCAAAGTTTGGCAGAGAGAGAACCAGAATAGAACCCAGTCAAGGTTCCCTACTCTAATGACTACATACACTCCTGATGGCTTCTTAGTTTTCTTTGTTTAAAAGGTTTCACAAGGATTAGTAGTAGTATCTTAGTGGATATAACAGTAAATAAACCTAAGGCTATTCAGCCTCCTTGTCATACACTGGCCATGTAAATTTTTTTGCCAGGCTGTAGGCAATGTATTCAAACTGCAATGAATAGATGATCAATACAAAGAGCATTGGTATTTAATGAGTGTTTTGATTGTCCCATGAAGAGAAACATCTCCCAGCTCTGAGGAGAGGTCTGCRTTTTAAGTAGTCACCACTGTGTGGGGGATTTTTTTTTCCTTACTGTGTTTTACATTTTCTACTCTGTCATATCCTTGGACTTTGGCTTTGAAGAGAAGCAATGCAGCAGGCATTCTTTATTGATTAGCTGGTAAATAAAGTGGTTTCTTTGATGTGCGGCATCTCTGTTTTCTGTACAAATTGTATTATTCTGACTCCCTGTAGAAACAGCTCCATGTGGTTGGCATTAACATAAACCGAGTTTTGTTAGCTGTTCATCTGGCATCATAATCTCAATATACAAAGCTAAAGCTCGTCCCAAAAATCCCAGCTTCCCCTTTATGACAGAAATCAATTATAGCACAACAAATTTTACTTAGAAAGCACCTTTCACCAAATTCTCTGAGTGGTACTTAGCTAATAAAGAGTGTTGCAAAATTGCCATATCCACTTCCTCTAGCCCTTTCTCCCTTTCTAATTGCACTACAAAGGCTCTTCATCCCAATTAGTTTTGATTGGGAATGTGCAGTCTTTTGGCTCTGCTTCCTTTGCATGACAAACCCAACCAGAAGGGCATGACAAGCACAGCTGTGATTTTCCCTTCACCAAATGGAAATTAAAAAAAACCTCCTCCTCTGTTGGTAGCCAACAGGAAACCTGCAGACAAGAGGGGTACGCTTTACCATTCACCTTCCTGTGCTGGCTCTGGTTTTAGGCCACACAATTGGTAGGGCCAGACTCTTTGCCAGCTTCAGCAATCGTAAGAGACAAGAGGGAAGAGGGGAAAGGAAGAAGAGCTCATTTTGATGCTCTGTGTGATCATAAGCATCACAAATAGACAGGAATGGGTAGCAGGGCACCCCACAAGAAATAGTCACATATCCCAGAAGTAAGATAATGGAGAAGGGCACTACCTACTCTGCAAGATGACATCTGGAATGTAAAGGTGGAGGTACCACTGTGATCAAGACAGATCGATGTCTGGGTAATAAAATCCCCTCCTCAGTGTCAGTCTACAGCCTTCTCCATCACCTCTTATGCTTCCCAGACATGCTGTGTTCCTTAGCATTAGGGTATTTCTTTGAGGACTAGCTACATTAATTCTTTCTTTCAGACCTCTCTATTTTCTATTCCAAGTAGAAAGCCCTTCACTGAAATTGTGCTCAGCAATATAAAGCCAGAGTCCAGCAGCAATACAATAAATGTTTTTAAGAAGATGGGATCAGACTTTTCCATTTTTCTGTTCATTAGTTATTTTAACAAACTTCTGGAATGTGCTTGGCTAAGGCCAACCTTGCTTTAAAAGTCAAGGTTTTCACCTATCTCTAATGCATATAGGAAGATGACTAGAGGCTTCTCTTGGCCTCACACTCCCTCTCTTGCAGTTTCTAGCCATTAACAGTATAAGAGATATGACTAAATTACTAGTTCCCACAAAAAATTTAGTACCCACATTTTCTGAACTCCCTACAGTGATTCCTATATATTCTGTGGCAATGGGCAAAATCCCTCTTCCTTATCATTGTAAATCCACTGAGATTAAATTATTTCAATTTATCCACTCCATTAAGAGTTATTCAGCGAAATCTTCATCCAATGGCAAAATCTATTGACCTCAAGTGCAACCAAGGCTGGGCCACTGGGTTACAACTAATACAGAAAATGAGGGAAGGCCATGTTGCTCCTTCATGCCCTATAACTGCAAGGATGATGCAGAGGTCATGTTTGCATAATGAGCCAAAGGAGTGCAGAAAGTTTTTTTGTAGAAATGCTGAAAATACTTTTAAACCAGCTAACACTGGGAGTGATACCACTATAGCATGAGCAACAGGAACCTACTGACGGTGAATAACTCATCTGCATTGTGCTCCAGGCTGCCGTGATTTCATTACTTTCTGGACCTCAACTTACCACTTTCGTGTTAGCTTATGTAAGCTGAAATCACATCTTTGAATTGTCCTCTGGACCGTCCCTTAGCCTTTTCATACTTCAGCTCTGTCTGCAAAACTAGAGACCACTCCTTGCCTTTAAGCATTGTTCTGTGGATACCTTATTATAACTTGCAAAGTGCTGAAATATTTCAGTGCTGAGGATCTTTGACAGATACCTCTCCAACGCCCCAAAGGTACTTACCTTTCAGCTTTTCCCCAAACATAGTAAGGAAGACAGTGAAGTTAATAGGACCTGGCGCCTCCTTCACCATGTCTTCAAGCTCTTCATTCTTGACATTCAGACGACCTGCAGCAGAGATCATTTTTCATAATAAATCACAAATTGTGTTTCAAAAAATGATTCCCATTCATCTCCTCCCACTGGGGAGCTCAGGGCTCTGTGCAACTTTGCTAATAACATGGTAGAACACAACTCCAGAATACCCTAGTGTAAAACAAATTGGCAGAGCTGGCTCTAAGATCAAAGGGTGACTGAAGGAGTAAGATGGATAAATAAGACGGACGTGGCCAGCAATGGACGAAAGAAGGGGCACTTCCAAATAAATTATTTTTCTTTTTTTTTTTTTGTTTTTTTACCTTAGGTGAAAAACGGGCCCCGCTGATATTAATATAGCAGAGTTCAAAGTGACTGAAGTGAATCCAAGGTCTCAGTCTTTGCCCTCCTGTATATTGAGATGCCTTTCTGAGTAGAGGGCAGATGGATGAGTTGAGTAGTCGTAACCCTCCCCCATCCTTGTGCAGTCCTATCCCTTCCCCATCCTTGTGCAGTCCTATCGATGAGAATTTAGACCCTGGCAACCCTACTCAAATTGAGTGGTAATTTGCTGTGACTGTACTTTATAGGCATTGAAGGGCTTCACTGAACAGGAAAGATACCAGAACTTGGCCTTAAGAAATAAATATTTCAGGGTTACAGTAGCTACAGGCCAAAGTTTTCAAACCTCATTGTCACAATAAAGAGTTCAGGAGCTTCTGCTCTTTGCACTGACTCTGCTGGTGTCTGATTCCACCCCAGGGAGCACTAAAGATTCTTATCAAACTCTTTTTAAAAAGATCCAGATGGCAAAAGCCCAAATGCCTACATCACTGTTCAAGCCTCAAATGTTGCAACAAGGATACAACTCCAGGTTTGGGATCATGAACATTTTGATTTTTCCTTTCCTTGGGAAGATTTTCTTTAATCTGCTTGATATTATCAGGATTGTGATGCGCATGGAATGGACAATACCTAATCTCATGACATGCACATTCCACCCCACATAAATGCACAACAGCACAGAACCTCACATGAAGTCTTCCTACTTTTGTGTGGGCAGAGGGGCAGCTAGTCCATGACAACAACGTTAATTGGTAGATATTGCATGGCTCCTAGATGAAAAAGGTGCAGCCTGTGAAGCCTGGATTCAGAGGCAAATCAGAAATGCCTGGCACGGATCCCCGCTTGGGTGGGCTTTTTATGAAATAGTTGCAGGGGAGGGATCAGTGCCTTTGGAGAGTTGCCAGATGCACAGCTCTGTTGCACCCGCCAGTGAGTCCCAGAGAGACCTTCATTTTGCTTCTGAAAGAGGCTGCTCAGGAGACTTTCCAACTGGAGCTATGTAGAAAGATAGCAACTACCATAAAGGAGGAAGATCAAACTGAACAGGTTTCCTTTTGCCTCCTGTGTATCACATTACTTCCTCCACTGTAATTGTAATACGAACTTTTCTTATGTGCTTGAAATTTAAACTGCATTTCTTTTAAGTATTTAATTATTACTACCAGTTTACCTAGTGCAGCAAATGTGTCTCTCAAGTCTGCTTTGTCAATAAAGCCGTCCCTGTTCTGATCCATGATGGTAAAAGCCTGTTGGAAGAAAAAGGAAAATGTATTGCCATTGCCACGTTGCACTGGACAGTGCTACAATCGCACATACCAGTCCAGGGGGGTATTATATTCATGCTGTAAAGAAGAATATTTAACTTCCTTTGATTCATCCACATCATGCCACATCATTGCACTTTCTTCACTTTCAACACATTACTGTATCTTGGCAAGGGGCTTAATTAAACCCACCCAAACTTCTTCTTACTAGATTAATGCTCAGTGCAGCGTGTAGCTGGGCTGAAGCCAATGCTGGCAGCTCCAGCCATTCAGGCCTTAACCCATAAAAGCTTGAATTAGGGAGGCTTTAGTTAGGGAGGATTTAGTCAGTGGTTACTCTGTGTGTTTTGTACCTTTCCCATACCTCATTCCTTTGTGCAGCTATCATATTCTGTAAAACATTTAATTACCGTAGATCAAGCTAAAGTCAATGTCTTCTGGGCCTCAAAATGATCCTTCATGCAGAGATAGCTGAATTTTGAAAAGTACAGAGAAATGTAGATTTCATAGTATTATTTATTCAAAGTTTGTTTCCCTTTCCAATAAACTGTATCCTTCAGACTGTACTCTGTGGTCTGACTGACCTTGATGTGTTGACCTTAAATACTTCTTGTCAGGCAAAATTTAACTTTTGATAGAAAAAAAACAGTTATTTTTCTGTTTTCAGCCAACACAGAATTTATGTACTCTACCCATTATTTACCAAGCCAGCTAACTGCCTACCTATTTGCATGTCTGTTCGCTGCCATCACACTTTTAATGTTTCACTGATTTTGAAAGATTTTAGTGACCTGAAATTCCCCTGGCCATACTATGGGGACTATTAGTAGAACCAGGCATGTCTCTGGAGGTGGCTATCTGTCTGACATGCACATCAATATGAGAGTGTATCTTTACAATGACCAGGAATTATTCTTACTTCACTATTATTATGAAAGCCAACGTTCTCCTGAGAATACAGCTAGTCCATTGCAGCTACAGTAACTTGCAGAGTTTTAAAGTCTACTGCTCTACAGGGTGCACTTCTTTCCACAATCATATTATATCAACATATCTTCATGTAGTTTTACCTCCAGTTTCTTACAAAGCCCCACTGCTCACATTCCAGTTTGCCCATGTGATTACTTGCGGCATGCGTGTTCATAACCCTTCATTTACCTGCCAAACCATCACCTAATAAAAAATTAAGCCCAACTCTTTAGAGATGCTTTCCCTCCTTTTGGAGGGRCTTGCTTTAAATGGTGATCCCCACAATCTGGAGGCAAAACAGAAGAAAATATGAAGAGCAAAGCAGAGCCCAGCAAGCTCACAGAAGACAGGAAGAGCATCAGGTATGTATTGTAATGTGTGAACTTAAAATAACATAGTAACAGCAATGCTGAAATATTTTCCGGTGAGCTGGTTGAAATCTCTAGATAAAAATGTTCTGATCAAAACCAGCTTTTCAGAAATACTTGTCCCAAGTATGCAGTCTTTAAACACAACATGGTCTTGGTTTTCACTGTACCACTCCACTGCCTCATGCTTTTGCCATTATTCTGCCACCATCCTCCCAGAAATGCTCCTAGTATTATCTTATTTAGAGTAGATCAAATATAGCATTCTGACCAGTTGTTCTTTTTGTTGGTATGTCTTCAAACAGTAGTCCTTGGAGAAAAATAAAACAGGAGGTTCATAGGATACGGAGAAGAGTTGGGAGAAGAGTGTTAAACATGTTCCCATTAACTGTGGGGAAAAGGTTAGTAGTTTCAATTCCTTTACCTGGGCCATATTCACAATCCTTTGCATGGGTTTTTAGTCTCATTCACCACTGAGCTTTACTGGTGGGAATGCTCATGAAAAGTAAAGTTGAAAGCCACCACATGCACAAAATGAAACAGTAACTATTTATCACATTGGAAATTGCTTTGGAGATGTGAGTTAACAAAAAACGGGGAAAAAATGAATAATTTAAAATGACAAACCAGTGCAAAATGTGATGGCCTCATAGACATTCTAGAATGTCCACTCAGAAAAAGAGCATAAACTCATAAAAAAAATTCTATGTCTTTAATATGCTTCAGCTTTTATGCCAGCCCATTAGATTTACCTCCTCACAGGTAACTGGTCAAAGAATCTACAATGCATGGTAATACCAAATTCTTTGGGAGCTAAAAGATGCTTACTTAGTTAATCTCAACATGTTGTTTTGTTTTATTAGCATTTATGGAGAAAGTTGGCTGAGGGCTTCTTGGTATTTTTGTTTCTAGTTTATGGGCAGTATTAGAAGGGCACAGAAGAATATTTTCTATTGCTATTGTGGAACAGTCCACTAATTAAAGCCCTGGTTCAATAAGGCATCTCTGTTCAGGACAATACTTGAGCTTGTAAGACTATTCTTATTTAAAATACCACTTAAACTTAACTTTAAACATGTGCTCAAGTGTTTTCCTGAGTAAGGGGATGAGATGATAATTTTCCTTTATTTTGGGGCGGGGGCTTGGGAGCTTTTCAAATAAGTCTATAGCTTGAAACAGGAGAGTGAGGGAGGGGCAGAAAGAAGAAAAGAATGAAAGAAAGAATGAAGGAAAGAACAAACAAACACACAAGGAAAATGATATACCAGCCAAAACCACAGAGATGATTCAGAAAACTACTGTGTGTTCTATTAAAGCAGATGGAGAATTGAATAAGGATTACAAACAAAACCTATGTTATTCATTAGCAATAACAGGAGACTATAGAGAACAGCAGAATAGTGACCAACCTCTTTGAACTCCTGGATCTGKGTTTGTTCAAACATAGAGAATACATTGGAACCACCTTCTATCTTCTTCTTTGCCTTTTTTGGAGCCTGTAATACAAGTAAGAAGATCAAATATATATTACTTTGTCTGCTAAGCACCCATGAAAACAAATTCCATCTTTAACAGAAGGTAAAATATATACAGTCAAGTAATACAAGAGGATTCTGTCTTGTTATGACAAGGTTTTTAATTCAATCCTATATATATATATATATAAAAATAGGATAAAAAATGCTGCTTTAGTAGCAGATGAATCTCTCACTGAGGCTTTTTGCCATTCCCTTGCTCTGGCCTGGAACCTGACAGCTCAGATAAATAAGGACAGCTTGTCACTGTGCTGCCTTAAAAAAGGTGAGGGACCCAAAGTGTGACTCTGAATATCACAGCTGGTCCACTGCTTGTTTCCCTATGTTCACCTATGCCAGTCCATTTGACGCAGGAGACTACTCCCCCTTCTGCACCGGTTTTTCAGAGCTCTGTAGTACAGGAGGAGTGATGTAAGCTTATAGTCTCACTTGGAGATGTAAGCTAAAATTCCCAACCTGCTGTTCTCAAGAAATACAAGCAATTCAGGTAAGTGGCTACAGGTACTCCTTCTTCCCAGTTCCCATGCAGGGACAGGCAGCCAGACTAAAAATGAGGCCCTGCATGAAGACTCAGTTCAGGAACTATAAAGGGAAATTATATCATTTCCTACTCGCGTAGAGATGTTTAGAAGTCTGCTCTGTCTGGACCAACAATGACTGAAGAGATTCTTCCTATGTAGGAACACCTTCTACACTTGGAGGACAGTCTATATTCTTGCACCAACCTATGACACTACGCTACATTGCCTTACTAGCCCATATAATTTTAATATTCAAGATAGTCACCTTAAATAAAAGGGTGGGCCTGCTTTTATCACTATTGTGTAGTCTGAAGACTGAGACAGAGAAAGATTGGGGAAAGAGCTACAATGATATCTAAGAATCTAATGCTCACTAAAGATCAGTCAGAACTAGACTTCATTATGTATCTTTGAATAAGGGCCCTACCAGCTTGCCTAAGACAATACAGTTCTTGTTCTGCAGTAAAGAATAAAATCTGTGATTCCTAAGGATTACAGAAATGTTTTAAACACAGCATTATCCTTACTTGGGGCAGGATAATGAGCTACATCGCCTTTTGGGTTCCCTTCCAGTCAGATTATTTTTTTCTTTAACATTTTTACTTTTAAACTTCATCATCATAGTCCCACCTGGTTCTCATGTCATGGAAAATTAGTCTTACTTAGTTTGGGCTATTCTGCATGAAACAGAAGGCAACTTCTACTGTCTCCTTTCATCAAAATAAAAAAGCCTGTGAAAGTTCAAATTCAATACTGATTTCAAATATCCTGAGGAGCAGAGCAGCTCAAGGAAATATTCCCGCTTGACTCTGTTTGAAGTATACATTGTCTGATCGATTTAATTTGCCAGGCAGATTTCCGCACTCAGCCACCCTGTTTTAGATCCCAGGTTGAAAATTAGGGCTATGGTAGACACTCACCCACATACCCACACGCCAGACCTGTCAAGCTCCAATCAGCTAATGCAAAGCACTAAAATCTGGAAATAGGAATGGAAATTAGAAGAAAAATGTATTTGTAGTGAGGATAAAAATAAGGATAGAATGCCACCACAGGCATGGAAAAAACAGTGAATAAGTGGAATGTTTAATGAATGTAGAAATATTGATTTTGGAATAAACAGATTCCCTCCTCCTCCTACACATGAAATAAGTGTTATTTTGAGCAGTAATGGGCAATCTTCCATGTAACGTGAGGTGCCTGGTGGAGGTTTTCAACATTTCCAGATCGAATGGAAATATTAAGAACAATCCTACGTATTTACATGTATTTGTTCCCCGAGGTAAAAAGAAAGCAGATGTTACCCAGCAGAGTGTATCGCAAGCTGTCTGGGGGAACTGACCACAGGGCACAAGGCTGGCCTCAGCATTTTCGGATGGGGTAGTAGAACTGGTTCTCCTGTGCTCATGTAGCTGGTCTTTATGAAGACAAAACGTGCTTTACCATTCTCATGCTCTGCTTTGCATCCATCCAAATACAGCATCCATATTCAGCATGATAAATATTCCCCATGCTAGCAAACAATCTGCATCTTTTTAAGATAGCACCACAATGAAGGACAGTGGGCTCCAGCTCCAGGTTTTATTAACTTTAAATGCCAAACACTGGCAATACCTCCATTATTCCTCAGTTTAATGGGCTCTCTGTGCTGTAAGGCTTTAAGCAAGGATTGTAGCTATAAGAAAGGATCAGATAAACCCAAAAGCTGTGGCTCAGTATCTATTAGAAACAGACCAGCAACACAAAAAACACCTAAAAGTTTCTTTACATTAGTAAGTCCTATTCAAGGCAAAAAAGATTGAAGACTAATTATCCAGAGAAATTCATCTTAGCATGATATTTGTTCAGTGTTACTCTCTGGTTAGTCATCTCCAGGGATGATAAAGGAGGTCAGTGCCCATGTCGCTCAATCTATCTTTAGTTTTTCTGCTGAAGCTCTGGGTGTGGATCCTATTTATGATCTGCTCACTTGTGGAATGGGGCTGAGACCACCAATACATTTCACAGGGGCCAATGAACAGCTGTTGGATGGGAAAGGCTTTCCATCACCAGTTTCAAGCTAAGTCTTTTGGCATCAAATGTATAGAGCATCTTGGATTATCTGTCTCTTGTTTTTTGCGTACGCAGTATTGGGAACGTAATTTATCTGCTCTGAAAGGCTAGGAAATTCATAGTCACAGAAAGAAACTGCACCTTGATTTTGCAAGACTGGTGGGTAGGCAGGCGCTATGAAGAGGAAGGCTGAGAGATAAGTAGGTGGAGCAGGAACAGAATACAGTACATTGTCACTGTCTTTCTGGTGGGTAAGTCAAATTAAAAGGCAGCTCTAGGAGAACAGAAATAGGTCTGTGCTGCTGTCTGACAACTCCAAACACTCCAGAATTTTTTAATGAATAGAATCAGGATTCTGACTCTGGAGTACCTCTCTGAAAGAATGGCATAGTAAAAAGAGCAACACAGAACTGAGCAAACATATGGTTTCTAAACTGTCAAGGATTTAGTAGGTGACCTACAGAGGAGCAAGTGCGTGAGTGACACATCACTTCTGTCTGCCTTGATTTCCCCATTTGTAAAATGCAAAGTGTGCCGAGCTGCACTTTGCAAGGATAGCTGCTCTATCTTTGCAACATGTGCTTTGAGACTGACATACAAAACGTGCCAGATGAGAAACTGAAGAGCTGAGGGTCCCCTGGGCTCAGATTCCGAGGCCTCAATAGCACAGCAGTGGGAAGAATGTTGCAACAACTGAACAAGCCTATTAATATTCCTGCCTGAGTGTATTAATCATCCCATTGTGAAGAAAACAACACTTCACTTTAGAAGAGAAACCACAGGCTTGTCGGATATCATTCGTTTGTCTTACTAGTGTTAGCACTCTCTCAATTAGCCTGGATTTTAAAGGGTCTTTTTTTTGTTGTTTTTTGGGGTTTTTTTGTTTGGTTTTGGTTTGGTTTAGAAGCTTTAAATGAAAAGATGGAGCCATACCAAAATCTGGTCCCAAGAAAACTCTGTTGAACCAGGCATTTGCTTTGAGCTGAGTTTCCCGCACTGAGGTTCTTTATACTTCTCCTCTCTGGCAGTGTCAGGGAGCCAGAGAGAACAAGGATAGTGCAGTGACACAGGCAGGCAGAAACAATGAGTGTGCGCTGCCTTTGCCTCTCTGGATATAAGAACAGGGATTCATTTTTTGTATGTTGCGGAGGGGGGCTGTATGTTCAAGTGAATCAGAGTGAAGAAATCTCTGATTTCAGGGTGACCTAAAAGAAAGGGGGGCAGGGAATCAGTTTATATCTCTACATTCAAAGGAGGAAGGAGCTGAAAATACTTGGTTCTTACTTCAGAACGTGAGGCGTTGTTTTCCCTGATAAATTCATAAAAGGCTGGTGCTGGAGCAGGTTCATGACACCAGAGATACAAAGGAAGTGACACTGGATTATTGCAGAACTTTATCATCTCAGCCCCTCAATGAATTTTGCAGACAACCCAGAAAAGTATGGTAAAACAGACAAGTTGCTGCAAGATAAACAAAAGTACAGCTCCATAACCGGTGCTACTCTGCACTGACTGCTCAGGTGCACACTTCTACCCTTCAGTAAGTATGAAGTAACCAACCTCTTAGCATTTTCTGTAGAGCAAGAACGTCTCCACAGGCAGTCAGGCAAAATGGGCAGCACTCTGCCAGAAGCCACATTTTTGGCTTGGTTTGGGGAGGTCAGTTCCCTGTTTGGTCCACCATACCTTAAAACACTCAGGAAATACTCTAAATAACTAAAGATGACACAGTTTGATATCCCTGACAGCCAAAGTTAAAACACAAGCAGAAACACTTCCCCACTCAGCAACTTACTGTGTCGTCTTTTAATTTTTTTACCAGAGAAGACACCAATGGGTAAGCAGGTCTCCTGGGAGGGAGTCCTTCAGAGAAAAACAGCGGTGTACCCTTTTAAAAGCCTGATTCTGTTGTCTTGTACCCTTATGTGTTCATTCAGCCCAGGGCAAACTAGACATAAGATACTACCAGCTTTAAATTGCACTGTTTCACATTTTATACTTCCTTCCTCTGCAACTACATCCATGACTACAGAAAAGACAGAATCATCCATCATCTCGCTCAGATTCTGTCCCCTACTGTGATCCACAGTATGATGTTAACTCTGAGTTACTATTACTTTTTCATCCATCACACACTCTCCTTGTTTTTCATCCACTCTGGGATCTCAGTGCTGACATTTCCTGTCTTTGAATTTTTGTTATCATTGAATCCAGCTTCTGAATCAAAAGTTACATCTCAGGCCCGTCCAAGGGATTTTTGCAGCACTGGACAGGATTTTTGTTGATTACTGTCTCACAAGTTTGCTCTGCTGAGATAATTTGCACCAAAGATCCCAGCTATGGACAAGCCACCCCTTTTTTAGCGTGGTTTAGGTCCTTTTCATGGCAGGTTAGCAGCATAAGGCCAACCCAAGTGCATGCCTTTGAGGGAACAGTGTAGAGGAATAAGCAACATAAACTGCTCTAAGGGCACAATTTGCATTTCAAACAGGCAACAGCCTCAGATCATTCAAATAAAAACCCACGTTATCAGAACTGAGAAACAGAAGATCTTTTTATTACCTACTCTGCACTCACAAACAGATCCCTCCCTTCTCATCCTCACTCCATTTTATATGTAGTCCCAGCCTCCCACACACCCACACAGACACACACACCTTTGATCCCTGCTAGATACAAAAATCTGTTGGACTGTATCCTCCTTGCTTCACACTCCCATACACTAAAGCATTCTCCTTTGCCCCACATAAAATCCCTTCCCAATCACAGTCTCCTTTATTCTCTTGCACAGATATACACAGAGAATGTATTATCTCCCAAAACTTATCTTGGAACAGCAGATAACCTCTCCAACCGCAGACTGCTCAACCTCTATGACCCAAAATTCACCAGCTGCTTTCCACACCCAGCGAAATTTCTTGTCTGGCATATACATGTCCTCCTCCTTCATATAAACAGATGAACAGTCCCTCTCTACCTACAGAGTCCTCTATGCTCACAGACACACAGATATGTACACACACATGCGTGTGCAGATGCATACACAAACACTTCAACAGTTAAACAACTGGCCACATTTTCAGCTAGTGAAATCAGCATTGCTCCACTGAGGTCAGTACTTGTTTCAGTACAGGTGGTACATTCCAGAGAGTTAAACAGGCTGCAAAACACATTTGATCAGAATGCAATCTATTTTTGGGTACGCAGTTCCCTTCAGCATACAGAATTTGCTAAAAGGTGTCACTCGAACTGAATAAACACAGGAATCTTTTGGGAATATGAAAAAGGCTTCCCTCTCCTTTCTTCTGCCTCTCTTCTTCCCTTCCTTCTCTCCATCAGCACAGAGCATGCGGGGAGACATCACAGACCCAACTTCACTGAAATTCCCTGGAATTAACGGGGAGCCGTAGACAATTCTCAGAACTCCATTCCACAGCACTTGTGTGGTCTGCTCTTGTTAGAAAAATTATCTCCCTGAACCCTGCCTCTCTCACTCTCATCAGCCCTGTATGTCAGAGCCTAGTAGCACTGGCTGACTTGTAATTATTTTTTACTATGCTGCTTTGTCTGCACTAATCCTTTGAAAGTAGCTTTACTGCACATCTGAAATATTATGATGCTATAAAACCTCTGTAATATTTATAAATCCCTTAAGACATCATAAAGAGAGAAAAAAACCTCCCCACAGAGTTCATCTAGCATAATTACATATACATTTCCCTCTGATTAATAAAAAATGATCACTTCCTTATGTAAAGATATTCTTCAGCTTTCTTTCATTAAGGCTATTTTTTTCTTTCCATTTTAAATCTGTTTCATGTGTCCCTGTATAGTAAGGTAGCTCAGAAGATATTTTCCCAAAACAAAAGGCACAATGAAAAGAACTACCACAGAGAATCGGCAGTTGAACTGGGAGTGAGGAGACAGAATAGTCTCTCACTATATTTTCACATCTCCTAACTTAAGCAATTTTACCACAGAATGTCCTGAAATATCTTCAAACATCAAGCAGTGTGGTGTGTCATTGAACTAAATAGGAGGGAAGAAAACTGGTAAATAAAATTTAAAAAAAGAGGGGAAAAAGAAAACCTAAGACCCAGTACTTGCCCCCCACCCCACAAAAGGGCTGGCTTAGACTGTAGTGAAGCTGATTAAAGGGAAACCTGTAAATCCACAACTGAAGAGGCATAATCAGCACAAGGCACTGCTCACTTCTAAAACAGTGGTGAAGAACATGATTAGTGGCTTCCATGCTCAGTGTGAAACCACTGACACTGGGCTTGCACTGACTGAAACTGGAACCTAGGTTTGTGCGTGGATTTTAGAAATTACTTTGAATGTGGTTTTATCCTGCTCAGAACAGCACTTGGATCACATTCATCACCTGCTTAAATGGGATCAGGTTTGAACTAAGCTTTGAGAAAGCTTTTCATATACAACTCCCTCTCTGGTGTTCTCCAGAATCAAATATTCCATAGCCCCAGGGAGCCACTGGGCAGCATTACTTTAAGACAGCCTGAAAAGGACCTGCAAAAAGGAGAAAAATAAGGAAAGAGAAAATCACCAGCTTTTTTTTTTAATATTGTTGTAGCCATTCCTCTGAATTTGCAGAAGACGAAGAGAGACCCCAATCTGCCCACTGCTCCTTAGGCAGGAGTTCTTGTTTGCTCCTTGGAATCACATCAAGTGCACCTCTGGTGCCGAGGTGGCTGTTGGAGTCCCAGATCTAAAAGGCAACAGTGAGCACAGCAAAGACACAGAAATCTCTGCAGTACTTCCTACTTCTCCCTGCGGTCTCAAGAGCAACACAGTTACAATTATAGAGATATCCCTTTCCCTCACTCCCCATCACACCACAGCAGACCTTAGCACTAATTAACACCAGCCATGCC
This sequence comes from Phoebastria nigripes, assembly GCA_035582835.1. Taxonomy (NCBI): domain Eukaryota; kingdom Metazoa; phylum Chordata; class Aves; order Procellariiformes; family Diomedeidae; genus Phoebastria; species Phoebastria nigripes. Next base: position 930,324 of record JAYKAV010000211.1, read on the forward strand.
AGCAATTGCTGCCCTAGTGTACGAGTCTTGGAAAGAGATGCACGAGCTGTTCCCTTCAGCAAGTGCATCTATGTTCCCTACCTTACTCATTTGTTAAACACATGCAGAAAAGTCCTTGGAAGTTCACAGCTCACTCTATGGGATATTTCTTCATTCTGGATGTGATACTAAGTATGAGATTTCATGGGGTCCAGTGTGATCATTACTGCTCTGTTTGAATTGTTAGGGTTAGAAAGAAATACAGACGGAGATAAACAGACAGACATGGGAAAGAATAAAACCTACCATACTGCTGCTGCTCCTTCCACCCCTTCTCTGCCAACTATTCAGCCAGCAAACACAATGCCAATTGTCTCTTTATATAGTGTCACCAAGGAATAAAAATATGCCTGCTCCAAGTTTAGACAATAGATGTAAGGTTGGAAAAGTGCAGTAATTGGATCCCAATACCATTCCAAGCATCTGTTCCATGCACGGCTTTTGCTTTCACAGAAATAATGCAGTAGATAAGTAGAGTAGGCAGTTGGGATACAATTGTACAGCACTCACAATAATCTAGAGCTGAAGGGCTTTCCCATGTACTTCTAAATAATGAAGACAGGGCACGCACTAAAAAGATTTTAAGTGGACATGGCATCCTGAAAAAGCAGAAAGAGAAACACGCTCCTTGAGAAAATGCAGAGGAAACTAGCAATAAATCCGGGCCATTGAGATGTCTGGTAGCTCCAGAGCCTGGTGCATGCATTCAGAGCTCCACAAAAATGACTGAGGTTCTGCATAGGTGCATCTATAACTGGGAGGTATGCTGGAAAAGCACTGCTCTGCAGATGGCAATAAAGTGACTCAGATCAGGTCTGTTTTCCCTGAATCTCTCACACATGCCTGAAGTCCAGGAGCCAGATCTCAAGCTACTGCAAATTGATGGAGAGTCATGGACTTCAAAGCATGAAAAAAGAGACGTTAGTAATGAATATGGTGTTAAGAGCAGGAGAAAACAGAAGGAAGCATAGGAACCACAAGGGCTGTGTCTCCTGGGGAATGCTCCTGGACAGTATGCATACACCTCCCATTCGATTCATAAATCGTGTTTGGCATTATCACAATGGGCCAAAGCATTAACCAGTACAAAATGGCATAATTCCACAAACATGAGATCATATTTCCTAAAGGTCTAATGTGTGTCTGTGAGAGTATCTATACAGGACAACCGGTGCATTAAAAACAGCAGCAACAATAGGTTTTTCAGGAATATACCCTAGCATCTGAAATACTGGTCTACATCAGTCACACTAACCTTGAGTTATGAAAGTGCTTAACCAATCAACTGCACTTTGAGACAGACATACGTCTAAGTATCTAGTTGAACAAGGACCTTGTTCTTTCTCCAGGTCCAGCCCCTTGCAGTGCTGTCATCTCTAATCTTAGATTTGACTGCATGCTCTTCAGGGCAAGGTCTGTTTTAGCTGTTGTGAAGTATCTCGAACACCTACACGGATAATTAAGTAATAAATAAGCGTAATACAATTCATCTGGCTTTAGCGAAATTGTCATGGATACAAGTTGGAAGTTAGCCTAGTGTTCATCGTTCTGACCTCAGTGACATTATACCACTACCTAGTGTAACACAGCATAAAAATAAATCCCTCAGTCCATTCACCTGTAACCGCCTGCTGGATAGCAGACCCAGGTTTGTATACTAGATTGAGTTTGGTAATCTGAAAAACTCAAAGTAAGGTTTTTGAGGAAAATCTTACATAAAATTTCAAAGGTTCGTTTTGATAAAGACTTAGCATGATCACTGGGTTAGGTCCTGATTCAGCAAAGCTGTTAAGCCTCTGCTTAACTTTAAGGAAGGAATAGTCCCACTGAAATCAAAGTAATAGCTCTCATACTTACATTTGAGAATATGGCTACTTGTTTTTCAGGATCAGTGCTCTAATCCTAACAAGACAGCCAAATGAGCAGCAGCTTTGTCATTGAGTTCACTGGGCCCAGGATTCCATCCTGTGAATTTTGTATCCTTCTTTGGAAGAATAGTTATCTTTTCATCCAGCCATTTCATGAGCTTGTCCTAACAGCTTTGTTAACAGATGCTTTGTACTGTTTCTTCAGGAGTTTTGTTTTCTCTTATCTAGTACATCATCATTCATCATTATTATCATCAATTTGCTCCTTAGTTTTCTAGCTTGATCTGCAGGCATTTTCCAATAGTGCATGTATTTTCTACATTGATCTTTGTCTTTTCACAGAATTTCTATATTAAATGAATTCTTCCAAGCTGTTTTTAAATGACATGACATGTTAGGATAAAACCACACAATACTGTGTGTTTGTAATGCACATGTCCTGAGAGACCAGAACCCTCTCTGCTTAGTCTATAAAACAAATCCACAGAGGAATTAAGGGAGACATACATCTTGGCTTTAAAGGTCTGCTTGCTTCTGCAACTGCCTCCAAATTATAGAAAGGCTCCAGACTGGAGAGGGGAGGGAGAGAAGGGGGGAATAACATAAGGACTGAAAAAGAAAGGCTTGAATTTAATTGCCCTAAAAATTTCAATCATTCAATCTGGTAATTAGAGAGCTGGCTGATTCAGAAGGCAATTTCATTTGAAAAAAAAAAGAACCCAACAAGATAATTGATGCTAAGTGAATATTTTACCTGAAATATTAAATACCAAACTTAAGTCTGCCTCCAGGGCCCTTTCTGCTACCCCTTTTTGATCTGTCTTTGTACTTCTTTGTATTTTCCTCTCACGTGACTCAACGGAACAGGACACTCCTTCAGAGAATCAGATTGTCACAGGGACAGGTTTATTTGAACTCTCTGTGCTGTGAAGGAAACAACATAATGATTTATTAGTAAAGAAAATAATAATAGGAAGTCTCCTGAGATCCAGCCTGGCTGCAAATCTCAGTGAGATTTTCCAGTGTTGAGTCTCTGTGTCTCTCTGGTCATAAGCAAGGTTTGATATCCTAGCAAGGGTAACAGCTCTCTTTATGAGCTTACCAAGTACAGGGTAACAGCTTTCTTTATGAACTTAACAATACTTACCAGAATGTTTCATGTTTAATTCTGGACTCTCTGGTGCTGCAAAATGATACTTAAAGGTAGATCTCTGCACTCATGCAGAGCACTGTGGATGTCAGTGTCACAGGGGTCTGATTGCACAGATCTCTTTGCAGGATGAAGAGCAGAGCTGGTTTATTGCACACTGTTCAGAAGAAGTAACTGCTAACTCTCTAATATTTAATAGCCTAATGAACAAGGACAGCATCTCATACACATCTTAAAGGAATGTTTCATGCCTGGAAATTAAGTAGATATCAATTTATACTACATTTATAGATGGAGAAATGATAAAGAAAATGCATGTGACACACATTGGATTCTGATATCATGTGCTGTTCTAACTGCTCATCCATGCACCTTTTTCACACAAAATGCTACACTCTATTCCTGTTAGCAATATTAAATTTTAATCTCAAAACACCTTTTTAAGTGAGATTTCACATCTGTTACTGCTCAGGAAGACCACATAAAATGTATTCAGGTGCCTTTGTAACTTCCATCTTTGAGACTGATCATGAAAATGTTTCTGATCCATACAATGTTCACTATCTAAAAAGATGCAGATGACAGGACTTAGTCACAATTCTTGTAGTGAGATGGGATGCCAAATGGAATGTGGCCTCTTCTCCTAGTTCAGTGGGGACAGAAAAAAGCCACTAATGCTGAATATTTTACATAGGAAATGTATAGTAAGTACCTTTGTAAGTATTCCGGCTATTGCAGACTGAGTTTTGAGACCAACTTCGTACCACAACATCACACTTCTTCTGCACACAGATAGTTTTCCTTCATGTCTTTGAGTGGCATGCCTTCAAAAGAAGACATGTGACAGTTAATCATATTTGGGAACTGAAACCTTCCATATCCTGCCAATAGGTCAGGACAATCCCCAAACCCTTAGAAGAGATGTATCCCAGCCTTCATACCAAAGGACTCCACTTTCTATGCACTGACCAGGCTTGATCTCTCTGTCTGATATCTAATTTGGTGCTGAGGGTAAAGACAAGGCCAGTCCTTATCTAAAAATAGGACTCATGTGAGCCCCATCCTGGCACTCTGCACTCTGGCAAAATGTGCCTTGTGGAATTGCCAACTACTACTGTTCTCTGGCATGTCATCTGTTTTCTCATTGCTATGCGCTCCTAAAATCCTCTAAGTCACAGATGTTCATTTATTCTATAGATGGGGAACAGATATACTCAGTGATTTACCCAAAGGTAAACAGGAATTAGAAACAAAGCAGCAAACTGAAGCATTGTCTTGCAAGTCCTGGCAGGTGTGCAAATTGTGGATCAGGAGCATAGACCAAGTGCCTCTCAAGTAGGCACTAAAGTGAGAACACCAGCTTATTCCAGCAAAGCCACCAGCAAGAACTACCAAGCTGAGGTGGATTTCAAGCTCTCCAGAGAAAATTAGCAACTTCCCTTGAACCACCCACTTTTCCTTAATCACCTTAAATTAATGAGGAGCTCCCCTTCTTTTCAGAGCTATGATGATTCCCTTTTCCATTCTCCCTACAGTAGCTTTCTTAGCAGCTGATTAAATTCTTGATACAGAGAACAGGTTACACAGTGCTGCTCAGAAACCCCATTGGCTAAGCTTGGTCTGACTACTGTATTTTGGAGCCTGGCAACAAGGTGAATCTCAGGAAAGTTAGTCTTACATTCACTGTATATGGAGCTCCTACAGTTCAGGCACAGAAAAGAAAGAGCTATTACAGATACCTCTGCAGAATTTTAAATAAATTAAACAGTGCAAATGCCACTGAGAATCTTCTCTCTCTGTTGAGCGGAGACACATATACCTATTTGGAACCAGTCAGGGCTGCTGTAACTGTTAGTTAAGTTCCGTGCATTTGTTGTTCAGGACACTGAATCCAAACCTCCTCCTCTCTTTCTCTGACTTACCCCTCCCTCTCTGAGAATTCATAGCCACTATCTAATCTGACAAAAACTGTGTTCTCTTTTACACTTGGAGGTCACTTTATGTTATTTACAGTGTGTTGCATTATGTCAAAAGGCATAACACAACATAATGAAAAGCAGACTAATATAACTCAACCTGACATCAATGACAAAATATGATGCGGCTACTGAAAAAATGCACTGTTGTCATTGTTTTGTGTTTTCATCTGATACTTACTTGCTATTCCAGCATGAGGCTTTTGCTGCAGAATTTGGATAAGGTGGTTATGGACTGAGCATGCCTGATTCTGCTGTGGCTCCCATCATTTTTGCACTGAGATCACTTCGTTGGCTTTGCCGGGGTTCCTCCTGATTTACTCTAGCAAGAATCAGGCTCTAAAAAATCATCACATAAAATGCAATTACGTTAGGAAAGCCATCAAGTTGGAAAACGCAGCTCCTGGGACTAAGGAAATGACAACACTGTTAAAGTCCCTGTAACCTTAGCTCTGCCCTCTTGGGTAGTAAATGAGCCTGTACTATTTTTCCTGCAGGATGTCATTTCATTTTGTAGAATTGTGTAGCAAAGCAGCTGTTCAATATTTCTCTTAACTTCATCACGTAGTCTGTGGTCCCATATCTCATTTGCTGCACATCAACCAAATCCTTTTGTGGGTTAGGTACTTTTCTTCTTCCTGTTTTTATTTGCTTTTGTATTGTTCTAATTACCACAGTATATGTGTATTTCAAAACCAAGGCTGAATCTGTCTTCCCAACACAGCCGCAAGGTTGAAACACACACTTATTCCTTCCTTGTTCCATAGAAAGAGAGCAGAAGCACAAAACTGTATCTTACTGTAGGCCCAATGGGAAGTCCATCATAGGTAAGGCTAGAATGCAAGGCAGCAGAATCCCAGCCTTTTGCATTAATTCTTTATTTTTCATTCCCTGGCTACTTTATACTGCCCAGTTCCCCAGTGGAAAAAGCAGACATGAGCCTTATTTGTGAAAACCTCAATCAATAATAATAAATGAAGTTGGAATGTTCTGGTGATGTTATGAACCCCTGTGCAACAGCTCTCCCTTGTTCTCCATCCAACAGAACCAAAACAGAAGACTCAACAGTAACCAAAACAATTGAGCTGATGAATTATAACGAAATCTACTGTAATTTCTGCTAGAGTTTTACAGACAAAACAATCAAAAAAACATCTCTAGTCACTTCTCCTGTCTAACACAGGCCATAGCATTTTATGTATCAGTTGCTGTATCAAGCCCATGTCTTCTGGTTGAGCTAGAACATATATTTAAACGTTGTTGTTGTTGTTATTATTATTACTATTATTATTATTTTATGCTGATAGTAGTTGTCCAAGCCAACTCAAGCCATGGCATCCTCAGTGACAGAAGTCAGTCCCCATTGACTTTGAGCCAGTCTAGTTAGTGGATTTGTCCTCACTGTTCTGCACTTTGTCACGTCTGCAGTTTAGCATATCCTCCACACCCACCTCAGACTGCTGGCCACACAAGAGGTGTCATCTGTACAGGAATGATTTGGGAGGCACTGGAAGCAGTGGGACAGATCACATCATCTTTGCTGCAAGATAGGATTTGATGAGAAAGTAATTAGTTTCTGCTGACAATGCCTGTTCTTTCTGGCAGCAAGATACCCGGCTGAGAAGATAGGGTTTAACAAAGCAGAAGCCAGGAATTGAGAGAGGCTGGAGAAAAGCTAAAGAGCTCTGGGAAAGCAGGTGAGGTTTAGACATCTGCTAATATTTTGCCCAAATATCTTCACAGAAGCACAGGCTATATTCACTTAAAACTTTCAAAGAATGGAGGAACCAGCCCACTACTTCACAAATGGTTCTCCCTGTCAGAAATTTTGCCTGAATATTTCTGTCTTTTATTTAGCTTTTGATGGAGCCTACTATGCCTTTTTCTGTTAGGCTAAAATCTACTTTTCTAAATTAATCTGATGCATTTGTAATTTCTGTTTGTACACACATACATGCATAATTTCTCAAAATGTTTGGAATATGTATGGCATGGAGCTTCCTAAAATTTCAGGATAAACAATTGGGACTCTTCACCTAAAATCTAACTATATCAGGGTGTGCTAAAATAGAAGGTTCTACCTCCTCTATCAAAAATCCAGCATAGCAAAAGCCAATTTTGTTTACAGAAAATAATATCTGAATATTGACCCAGTGGCTAAATTCATGCCAGGTATTTGTGGTTTAACTGCAGATGAATCCCAGAGTATGTTGGATCACATCATACTGAGGATTGGAGCCACTTATGTTCCATTGCAGGTTACAACACACACACAAGGGAATAGAAGATAGGCAGCAATACTACCTCAGAGTACAGCACAGATTTTAGGCTATACCATCCATAAGAGCACTAGAAAAAAGACTGCCAAATGAGGGACAATTCAAGAATTTAAGTGCAGTGAAAAATGCCAGCTGAAATAGTCACTTTGGAAATTTTGAGTATAGTAGCTTGGCCTTGCTTTGTAGATGTTGAATGTAGAACATGGTAGTAGGGCCATATTCCATCAGCACAGTAGCTGTAAAAGGTAGGAACCACAAAGGTATTTAACAACTTTCTGTAAATGTCACAAGTTCCTAATTCAATCCCCTGGCACTCTTCTAAAAAATCATTATGGGAGAATCATCACATGGCATAGTAACAAACTCTCCTGTTTGTACTAAAGAAACAACCCACACTCATAAACTTGGCTTAAAATCATGAAAAGGAGCACAGCACATAAGAAAGGTGCTGTATTCTGACCTCACAAACAATAGCATAAATCCATTGTCACCTCTTAGAATGAGTGGGATTATCTGGGATTGACCATCATGTGGCTGAGGACAGAATCTGGCCCAATATAATTTTTCTTTGTAGCATTCATAGAATCATAGAATGGTTTGGGTTAGAAGGGAACTTTGAAGATCATCTAGTCCATAATGTTAGAAACTGTGGTTCCGCTGTAGTCTAGGAGCTGTATGTGAAATGTGCAGGAGGGTGGATTGTACTGACAGTAGAGGCTCAGTTCTCATAGTGGGTGACAGCACATCCTGCCAGCATAAGAAGTCAGGGTGGGGCCCAGCCTGGCCAGAGAGTGAACACCTGTGAGACAAGCTAAGCACCTCATGTACCAATCTTCTGAAAACAAGCAGACACACTCACAATGATGGTTAAGCAACTTGAATCTTCAGACTGACTCACTTGGTATTTAGTTCCTAAGTATTTTGGTGATTGTGGATAGAACCTTACAGAATGGGGACCCTAAGCCATGTCTGAATGTCTTTGCTCCTGCCTTTGCCAGTCTGCGGTAATCTTATTCTGAGCTGAAACTAATCAAGTTCCTTTAACTTAGGACCCCCCAAGCTATCCTCATTCTGTTGGATGAATTACACTGTTGTGACATGACTCGACCTGCTGTTCGACTCCGCTAGCTAGCTAACCCATTTTACATTCCTGGCACTTCAAAACACAGACATTAGTTATGTATGCATGCGAGCCAACCCCAGTGTACTCAGAAATGCAACACAAAGTCCCATGGTAGTTTGAAAATACACAGTACAGTCACTCAAACAGGAGGAAATGCAGATGCCACATTCAGAGATACTGTCATATTCCAATATACTCCATACAAGTACCCCAAAATCATGAGCCAACACCCCAAAAGTCATGTTTTAGAGGACACAAGGTTTGAAAAATAATAATGAATTGTAAGAATTGCATCTCAGCTGGGCTGAATTACTCCTTGAGGTACTAGTCTTCCCCCCTTATCTGTGAAGGATATATCTTTAACTTGAGCTTTTTGGTTTAAAAATATATGGAAGAAATCTGGGCCATGAACCCAACATCTTGGCCATACAGAGAGACTCCCTAAAGCACAAAGTCAGATATCAAACCATGAGAACAGACGAAGCTGAAATGCTCTGGATGCACAGAGGGTTGAACTTGTGTAAGAAACAAATTAGACCCCCATTGTACCTTTCAGCAGAAGCCAAGACAAAGGCTTCTAGAAGCCAAAATCTCTCCTGAAAGGAAGAACAGCAAACTGCTCATGGTACCTCCTTTGCTAGTTAGTTGCAGGTCAGAGTATGCATGTGGTGATACTGCTCTATGGACTGTCTGTTGTACCCTCTGCAGGCATGAAAGCTGCTCCCTGCTGAAGAAAACAAATGCAGGAGAGAACTGCTGTTGGCTCATCTCTTCCACTGAAACTCAGGCAGCTGTAATGTCAGCTCAAGCCAGGTCCCCACAAAGGGGTGAAACTAAGCATACAATCTATCCTCAAAATGAACTTGGGTCAGGCACTTCCTTGATACTGCTCAGCATAATCATGGGTGGACATCATGCACCACCTCATTGAAAAAGTACAGAGCAATGCAGTGAGGAAAAAGTCCATTGGGAAGGGAAAAACATTGGGAATCTAAACTGGAAGACGCTTATCATTAATAACTGTGGCTCCCAGTCAACCCTCGCATAACTTCCACGAACAGATGGCATATAGGTAATAGTAGCGACTGTAGAGGTAGGGCTACCATGACCTTCTACAGCAAGCCAAAAACTTAACAAGCTCCTCAGAAGATGGAATTAAGGAATAGCCACTTTTCTCTATTTTTAATTTTCTTAGGGGGAGTGAGTAACGCCCCCTCACCAATGACAGACATTGAACTCATGCTGTATTAGAAGGAAAAATGCATAATAACCCAGGAAATTCTCAGTGTTCACTTTCAGACATAAGGATGCCGTTCAGAACTCATAGATCACGTGTATGTATCAGTCATAGAGAGCACAGAAGAAAACAAAGTCCCTCAGGAAAGATTCTGCTGTCAACTCCTAACCTAAGGTTTTTCTCAAATATGCCAGGCAGAAGGAAATCCAGTCTTCATTAACCTCATTAAGCCAGACACTCTTTTGCCTACTGAGTGCATACTTCAGTGAGGCAGGTAAATGTACAGTCTGTTTAGACCCTATTTTCATCTATTGTTTAATGTGTTTATATATGATCAAGTCTTCTTCACTCATTTAGCCATTGTAGTTGTGCACTGTGCAGAAACTCAGGTAGATAAATGCGGGTTAGTGAAGAGAGGTAATTTGCATTTTAGTATTTGTCAGTGTGACATGAGAACAGTTAATGTGCAAGGAGGCATCAGCTGCACGTCATTCATATTTTGCTTTTAGTATTTATAATTTTTTTGTATAAGGAAACACACAAATATTCAAGGCTAATAGAGGTGCAGAGAGAAGTAACTTTAGCAAATCCAGTCATCACTCCACACTTGTGGCTTAGTCCTGAACAGCTTGCCTGCTTCTTACCAGTAAGCTGACAGACCTTGGAAGATAAGGACTCGCTGAAGACAAACCATGGGTAGATTACTCCTACGTTAGCCTACTCCAGCCTTTAGGTCAAGGAACGTGTTATATATCCTGAGATATCAGTAGGAGCTCTTGGATATTCAGGGTTTTTTTAATCAGCTCACTTATCTACTTGACAGAATGTACAATTTAAGTTTCTCATGTATAAGATAGCATGTCTAGGTGTCCTGCAACGTTAAGAGGCTAAAAAAACCACCCCAGAGCTCCTCAAGTAGCTCTTTCTCATTGTAAACCATGCTTGACTTCCTGATTTGTTTGAGGAAAAAGCCACTGAGTGTGTAGATGTCTTTTATCCCTCTTAGCCACAATTCCTTTGAGAAATCCAACAGTGAAGGTGGATACAATTATTGTAAATAATGTTGGATAGAACCCAGAGCAGCTGAAGGTAGGAGGATACAGCTCAACAAGAACAGAAGTGGTTTCTAATGAGAGAGGGAATATTTCACTCTCAGCATGGCTATTATTATGTCCTACACATTAATTCAGCCGAGAAGTCTTGAAGTAGCAGAATGAGTTTCTATTCACTAAAGTGGCAGGCACTGGCATGGTTGCCTTCATTTCAAGTCTTACAGTTAATACTTTCCTGATTCCTCAGTGAAGAAGTATATGATGAGTTAAACCCTGTGAGGCACTGGGCACCTAACAAGGTCTCAAAACTTGCACTGAAGGCAAATATTCCAGTCTAGTCCATTCAAAGCAGTACTTATTTCAGTTTTATTTTGATTATTTTATCTATTTTTACTAGAATTGTGGGACAGGATTTGTCTTCTTGAAAAATAAGCTCTAATAACTTTAGCAGAGCTGTAAACTCTTCAGCCCAGGAACACCCATGGTTGGAGAGTTTCTTAAACCTTCCCCTACAGTTCTCCTGGAACTGTCCACTTTGCCCTGAACTGTCCATTTTGCTGGTGAGCAACCAGCACATGAGCTGGTGTAATGGTTTACCTTAAAATCCAGAGGTCTTTCTCTATCTTTCTTTAAATCTGTGCCTCTTCACTATTCTTTGATTTTCTAGACATTCCTGACTTCTGCACAGGTGGAGGTCACTAGTCCTTCCAGCCAAAATGTGAATAACTTCCTTTTCTTCTTTCCCTACTGATGTCCTGCAAGGAAGGCAGGGCAGGATTATTGTGCTGTTTATGAGGATCTCTTTTCACGCTGCTTCCCAGATCTAGAGCTGATAGAAAAGGAAGAGAAGGAAGACAGGAAGGGTGAGGGGGATTATTTTCATGCTGACAGAAGTACCCATGAGTAACTTCTTTGGTGGTGGCACTCTAAGGCCTCCATTTCCATATAGGAACTTCGCATTCCCACACCAGCTAAAATCCTGAAAGTTTAAAGTTGAATCCTGTTACGGTTACATTCAGGAGTTACTCTTTAAGTCAAATATAGCCTGAGTATTTGGTTCCCTAAAGGATCTAACTATAAATCACATATCCTTGTGACATCTCCCATATCACAGAAGAAGCAAAAATGTCCCACACTCCTTTTTCTGTATATTTTTCTTGTCACTTGTCTTACACATACATTTGCAGCTCACTGTGGCAGGAACTGTTACTTGTTCTGTAGTTGTACAGCACCTAATACAATGGAATCTGAGCCCACGACCACACTTTCTAGGTGCTATTGCAAGGCTGATAAATAAATACCTGCAATCAGCAGTAAAAACTACTTTTAGGCAGCATACTACTGAAAATGAGAGCAAAATTCAGGGAAGGGCTGAGTGCCTGCAGTTCTCATTGACTCCAGCCCAGGCTGTGGTAGCTCAGCAGCTCTCAGCATCTCTGAGGATTTATTCTGCAGCATGTTTGCTTTTGCCTCCAGTGTGCAATGTGAGGAAGCCAGTAGTGTGACTGAAAACCACAGCTCCCAGCCACTTCTCCCCTCAGTGTTGAGTGAGAGAGTGAAAGCTTGCAGACTAGCCGTTACCTTTCTCGTGCGGGTGTCGCAGCGGGAATAAAAACAAAACATGGAGCTGAATTTATTTCTAGCCAACGGAAATTTCATATTGAGGGTTACAGGCATCCTGTGCCTCTTAAAAGCAAGTAATAAAATGCTGCTCTCAATTACAAATTGTATTTACATTTTAAACCCCCATATGGTTTGGTGAGGTAGATTTCAAATGCATTAGCAGCAACACTGTGCCGTGATTAGTTACAATTTTTCGCTCTTTGTAATGAACAATTAATGCCCTCACCTTTTTTTTCTCTGTCTTGCAAACTAACCCTGTGGCTATGCCAGGTCAATAGTCAGTAGACAAGACACAACTCCTGCCTAATGCTATGAACCAAAACAAGCAAATGCACTGAAATGACCATCTCTAAAAAGTCTGCTGTAACAGGATTCACACGCTAATTTATTTAAGCATAAATTCAGTAACAATTGATTTTTTTATGTAACTTCCTGGGCTAAACTTTTCAAAATGTAGGGACATATAACAGGAAAATGCAAAAAAGCATGCAAATGTGCACAGCTTCATCTTCCTGTGCTACAAAAGTCAAATTCCCCTCTCTCTGTCCTCAAGCAGTGATAAAGGCAAAGCACTCGTTATCTTAAATGATGCACAGGTCTTGTGGCTGGCCCTTGGCTTTTGCAGAGCCCGTGTGCGTGTCACTCAGTGTCAGCTGTTCTGGTGAAAGCATGTCTTCAGGTGCAGTTCTGAACAGAAATGTTCAACATTGCATAGAAGGCCTCACATATTTACACGGACCCTCTACTCAACATTTTAGAAAAACTACTCCACATCACTGCTCTGACAATGTTTTTCCTCTTTAACAGGGCTAAGCTTATATAGATCAACTCTAAAGATCCTGGAGACTACCTACCATTTGATGTCATGAGCTGCCTTCTCGGAAGTCTGTATTAGCAACAATGTCAAAAGGTGTTTTCATATAAGTTTTTTTTTTTTGTAGAAATAATCAGTAGGTCCTGTTCAGCTTTACTCAAAATCTGACATGGATCTGATAGAACAACCCTACTCTGAGCTTTGTGGGAGCTCCTTATGTGAACAGGAACGTTTCCTCTCTATGCTCATTAATGTACATCCAACTCACTGGTCCTGGCCAATAATACTTATTTGCACCTAATGATACCCAAGCAGTGTAAGACTATTTCAGAAGGTATAAATGGGAGCAGTGTCTTTATTAGCTATGAAGTCAATCTGCAGTTCCACTGGGAATGGGTAAGGTCCCTGAAGGGAGCAAGGTCTATAAGCATAACCTGCAAGAAAAAAATCAAAAGGAATCGGGAGAAAACTCAGTAACAATGCTGTGACATAGAGAACAGATGGTCATCTCTTAGTCCATGGGGATTATTGATGACAGGTGAGAAKTAATAGGCTCAAATTGCAACATGGGAGATTTTAAGTTAGGTGCCAGGAACAATTTCTGTCTGGAAGGATAGACAAGCAGAAGAAGATTGTCCAGAGAAGGTGCGGAATTTGGAGGGTTCTGATAAACATTAGCTAGTGGTTTAGTAGTCTGATTCTGCTTTGGTTGTAATGATGTTCACGCCCAGGTATTGCTGATCAAGCCTGAGGCCTCACAGGTGAGAGGATGTTCCAGGCTGAAAGCGAGAGAACCAGTGCAATGTTTTACAGGCATGTCTTTTCCTCAAATTTATCTCCAACACAGCAGTGACAGCCATACTGGAAAAGGCTGGGCCAGATCCACAGTTAGTGTAAATCACCTTTACAATCAGTAGAGCTGTGTCAGTTTACCGCGGCTAACCTGCTTTGCTTTTATTTATMAATAATACATTTATGACACAATGGCTATAAATAGTATTTCATTAGTTTATTGCTTATTTAGATATTTCCCTACAGGGCTAATACAGAGTTACTGTTGTGTTACTATTTCAGCTTCTGTTTTTCCAAAAGTTTAGTTTGCAGCTAAACCATACAGTCTACTTGGAGCTGAGGCTAAGCTCAGCAGCTCAGCTTTGGATGAAGAGCACATTTGGTGTAATTAGGTTTGTGGGTTTAGGTGTTTTGGGTTTATTTTTTTAGTGTATAATAGTGTAATAAAAAGAAATGGCTGTAATTTATAGCCCAGCATTTGGCAAGTGGCTTGTCTGGTCTAGGATTATTTTTTTTTAATGGCAGAAATTTTAAATTTAGGTTACAATTTCAAAGAAGCTTAGTACCCACAACTAAGGCAGATGTTCAGTGCTGCCAAGCTCAGGCATTCAAAAATCATGAATCAGGCATGAAAATACCAATATTAACTTAAAATAAGAAGACATAGACACAAACTCACACTCATATACCCACATGGATATACAGGTACCTCTGAATAAGGCTAATGTTTAATTTGGTATCAAATTCACTCTTGATGTAAATTTAATTTATTATGTTTTCATATAGAATGTGATATTTGTGACATCCAAATGAATCTTATAAATAAAAACATTTTGACGTTCGATTAAGTATCCTTAAGGCAATAAAATTTAAAATATTTGTATTTTGCTTAATAAGCAGCAATTTTCAGTGAGAACCTGGGACTAAATTATTCTCTATGCCACAATATTGCACCAATTTAGCTTATGACCTTGGGTTCCTTTTTTTAGCATTCTGGTATTTGCTTTCCATTGTGCATTTATTTCCGAGCTTTTCTCTAAAATGATAAAAGCTCAAAAATTCCTATTTTGAGTTTCACATAAACCAAGATTCTCTAACCATCTAGCTTCAGGGACTCTAGACTTAAGAACACCACTAAGCATGATAAGAATCACAAAAAAATCAGGAGAACTATGACTAAGGTGTGTTGTTTTTCTTTATCAAGAAAGCTCAAACTTTGCTTTCTTTGCAAGAGTTCGATCCTCAGCATAATACCTACTCATAAAGAGAACTTCTAAGACAAGAGCTTTCTGAAAAATATAATTGCACTTTTAGGTGCTGAGTGCCTTTGTAGAGCAAATACTCATTAGATGGTACAGACAAATGCCAGCATAGCAAATAGAAAACTTTAGCCAAAACATATTACATGAATTACCATGTACACTGTACTCTGGTACTGTAAATGCTTACGTTTAGACATTGTGAAAGAGGGGCCCCTTTGAAATGGAGTACTGACCCAGCTTGATCCAAAGCTATCCAGAAGCAATGAAACAGTGTGCCACTGACTTCCACTGAACCTTGGATCAAGTCCATGGAGTGTAAAGGTAAGCATATGAAAAAGGCTTTGCAGGACTCGGAAGCCTTTTGAGAGCATGTCTTGCATTCAGGCACAATGTAAAAAGTGCTGATTGTATCCCACTGCATAACACTACTGCACAGACTGACTTACTCTGTTTTCTTGAAGCAGAAGTCCACTTGCCTGTGTTATTGTAATCCAAAGAAGTGATGCCTTGGTGCTGAAATACAGAGAAGCAATGGCACATTAACACCATGTTAGTGGAATACATCAGAGCAATTGTGCTCTAGTGCTGTATTACTAACTACAGGGCATCTCAGTAACAACACTCACAGTAATGCTGAGTACTCCTGCTGAGGTGAAAGAAACATCTTAATGGGAGACCCTGACATTTCTGCAGACCCATCTACATTCCTTCAAATCAACACAGTGATTGCCCTAGCATGAGGTCACAAAGAGCCGTGTAAAAACATTCAATCACAAAAAAGTCCAAACCCCATGTCAAAACATAACTCACAGGAGTATGTGAAATCATACTGGGCTTTGAGCTAACTGCATTAACTTTGGAAACAATTAGGGGTAGTGAAAGAAGGGCATTTCAGAGCTCTTCAAGAAAAGCCTTAACAGTATTCTACTATCATGATTCAAAAAATCGAAAGTCTACAGTGGTCATAGAGCAATTCATTTGGAAGAATTCATGCAAAATGTCATTTGTTCTGGCTACTGGATCTGAAGCTACCAAGGCGTATAACTGTTTATTCAGGTTTTAAAGCAACACTGATTCTCTAGCCAGGCCTGGGAAAATTTCAGCAGACCCTCCAACAGAAAGAATTACCTATATAAAAGAACTGGACAAGATAAACTGAAATACTAAAAAACACATAAGCCTGTCATAGAGATTCTCTTTTCAGTACCAGTGACAACCTGCTGTTCATATTGATTTTGTATAAGTATAGTGTCAGCTAGAGATTAAACCTTGCACCACCATAGCTCTAACTCTACAAGTCTTTCTTTTGTCTCAGTCAAAGCTCAGTCAGTGTAAGGGGTCTACAATGAAAATTTGCACAAAGTAAACCAGAATGTAAATACACAGTGGTCATCGTGTAAAAACTCAAAATGAGAACTAAACATACAATAGCCTACTCCACTTCCCAAGCTTGCACTTTGGGAAACAATGCGTACTAGCCAGTTCAGTTTAAATTCACATTCAAACGGCCTCTGCACTGAAAGCACCAGAGATTTTCAGTGATCTGGCCTTTAAAGTGCAAAAGCATTTACATGGGTAAGGTCTGTCTTTCGTCTGCAACAGAAAAAAATACAGATTTTATTCAGAACTTCACATGGAGGATTTGGATTCGTTTTGCTTTTAAATTCGTTTCAACCTAAAATCTTTGGGCTTGATTCTTACAGCTTGTGAAGTCATTTACGTCTGTGCAGAGTGGAAGTAAAAAGC
This sequence comes from Phoebastria nigripes, assembly GCA_035582835.1. NCBI lineage: Eukaryota > Metazoa > Chordata > Aves > Procellariiformes > Diomedeidae > Phoebastria > Phoebastria nigripes. The sequence goes on from JAYKAV010000211.1 coordinate 947,285, forward strand.
TTCCTACTGAGAGTGGTAGGTAATCCACATTCACCTTTACATGTGCATAATGATTCTATGAGGTGTATATCCCAGTGCCTGCATGTTCTTGCCCAGTGTCTCAGTGCAAATCCACCTTCATCAGTAATGCAGGCTGATGTGCCACACTCTGAACATGAATGGCTAATGTGCTGGCACATGTCCTGTTCTGCCATCCCTGCCGTGAGGCATATAACCTCTTGCAGACAGGTAGGACAGACAACGCAGAATGGTAATGTCTCAAACCACTTTGGTTAGAGCAATCAGAGTTCATCTGTAGAAGCAACATGACCTGCCCAAGGTCTCAGCAAGCCAGTGACAAACACTGACAGTAGAACCTCTGTCTTGTAAGTCCCAGAGACCAAGCACTTGCTGCTCGTTAATATTTTACATTACTTTTATTCATTAGTATTTTTGCTTAAGTGCTCTGCTAGAGGTAGACATCTACCTCTAGCAAACTCGAGGCAATCTATTTCAAGTAAACCTATGATGTTCAAAACAATCTTTTTGTATTTAACTGGGATTTCATGGAAAAGTTGTGATTTCACTAAAAAACTGCAGAATATTTACAATGCTTGTTGTGGATTTGGTTTGCTGATGGTGTTTTTGGTGAAAAAAATTTGTTTGAGTGAAATCTGATTAATCAAAACAATCCGGTTTCTGAAGGAAGACTTTGGATGTTTTCGGATTTCCAGACTAATTCAGAAAGAGATCAAATTTTGTGTCAAAACATGTAAAAATATGACTGTTCATATTTAAATGTCAAAAATAAATATTGTGTCAGTTTGTGAAGAACTGAGCACAAAGTAAACAGTAGCAAAACGTGAAAATCTTACCATGAAACACATAAATACTACTTTTTACCCAGTTACACAGTTCAGTCATCAGATGCTACAACACAGCAACAGATTCAATGAATGTGGATGGGAGAATCCCATTAGCAAGAGGCTTAATATTTAAATATTCAAAATACTTAAAATGCCAGAATGAAAGCATGAAGGGCAAACAGATTTAGCAAATCATGCTGATTCCAGTTCTTCCTGAAAAGGTTGTAATATCATCTGCAAAGTATCCAAAAGAGTAATTATTTCTTTTTTTTATGTGAATGCACAAAACTGTGAATGGTATGTTGCTGTTTTTTTCTGTTGGAAACTCTTTTGTTACGTGTCTAAAGGGCGGCTCCCATCCAGTGCCCAACACACAGCGATGAGGTTAAATTGGTTTGGATGATATCAGCTATGTGTAATTAAACCAGCAGCCCATGTCCGATCCTTTCTGTGACCATGTTAGGTGTTAAATTAAGGTCTGATTAAGAGTGTGCTGCTGCAGTTAAGGTCAAGGACTAAAGATCACAAGCTTTGTTTCATCTAATAACAATAAAGACTGTCTGGCTGCCAAATACCACAACAGCCCTTGTTCTCCTATCAGACTGCTGTCCAGCTAGAGGGATCTGATTTCACTGGTATCCCTTTTTAAACCCTACTTCTAAGAGGGTTTGTAGCTATTTCATCTGTATTAAGCAGCACTGTGTTACCCGAGGCTATATGGTACGTTCTCTATGATCAAAGCAGAAATGCAGCAGCTTCTGACGAAGAGTTATGGTGGCTGAGGGGAAAACAATATCAAGGAAGGAGAAAAAAGATACAGCACTACAAATACCAGGTCACGCCACCAAAGTAAACACCCACAGGTAAGTTCATAACATGAGACCACACAATGGTGGAAACTGTGCACATGTGTTTGCTTGGAACAAATCACAGGCTTGCCCCACCAGCAGTCAGCAGGAGAGATGTGTCAAATAGGATAGATGAGAGATAAAAGCAGAGTGGTGAAGAGAAAAACCAGCAACTTATTTGTACGATGAAGACAAGAATCGGTGCATAACAGCTTCTCCCTGCATAAGTGTTTTCCACAAAGACAGGTCAGGAGACATTACCAGAGCAGTTGTCTGTTATGAGAGAACAAAATTCCTAATAGCCCAACAAAGCGTTCTCACAAAACATGCCCATATTAATCTCAAATGCATACAGGGTTCTGGGACATGTTTGCTTCCTGAAAAGGAGGGTAGAGCAGAGTAAGAAACCATATGGCCCCAAAATAATCTCTTACAGCCACATCCTATTTTATGTTTCCATACTTGGGGTCCAATTTCAGAGTAGATACCAATTCATTTTTTGAGAGTCATCTGAAGTGTCTTTCATTCGCTCCTAGTACTTAATAGACTATTAATAGAGCACTGTTCATACCTGGAAGGACAATTTTGCTATTCTGTGAGGCTGCACACAGAAAACTCATCATAGGAACACACTAAACACACTAAAGCCACTACATATTTAGACAGTTCTTTGTGAATTGCATTGTACAAAATTGCACTGATCAAAAAATTTCCTCGAGGTGTCTTGATGCTTTGCATTTCAGGATTTGAGATACAACCTCTCTGTTTCCTAACAAGCTCTGAGTGAATCCCAAAAGATTCAGTGATACAGTTCAACATGGATTACCTTCCAACTCCTTACTGTTGCCACTGAGCTAGAGATCTCTGCAGAGCAGGCTTTGCTGTGGGAGTTCCCAGACTTCCTGGAATCTGAGTTGCATCAGAAGTACAGGGAACACCACAAAATAGCCAGGTGTGAAAAATGACTTCTCCATGACAACAGAAATATGTTCACCATTCGGAGTCAGTGCCTGAACTGGAAAGCAACCTTTTACTGAGTTAAGAAATTTCTGTACACCTTATTTCCCACCTATCTGTGAAAACAGTATGACATTGCCAGTAGAATCGTGTGCTAGTCGTGGTAGAGTCTATCTTTCTAATGACAACAAGAAACTTTTTCTGTCACCACTTAAATTTCAGAACACCAAACTTAAAAAAAAATCCAATCAAAGTAAAAGGGCAGGTTTGGTTTGATTTGATTCACCTCCTGATCATTCTTGCTAAATTTTACAAGCAAATATTGTACACAGAGAACCACAGTTTTATTTCAGTGTTACAGACTGTGATCAAAGCACTTAAACTCAATGGTTTAAGACTGAACATATATATCCATATTATCTAGACGACAGCGCTGAGCAGTCCTGATTAACTGCTGCTAGTCAAAGGAAGTTGCTTTTGAAAATGATCATTAGTTTTGAAAATCGAGCCACTGTTGATAAGGTACTTTGCTACCATTTTAGATACCTAAATTTAGGCACTTCAGTCTGGATCCAAATAAAAATCAAAGTCAAAGTTCAGTATAGGTGGCAGAACAGTGCAGCTCAGCCACTTGCTATAGTACGGGAGCAATGTGATAGCATTGTGTCCTGACATCTTTCACTTCCCAGGCTGAATGACCAGGGACCCAGCCACAAGCAACTGGCCTGGCAACAGCTCTTACCATAAATCTGGAGTGAACTCAGACTCCTGCTTTGGACTCTGAAGCTGTTGATAGAAGGATTGCTTTTTGAAAACTTTCTAGCCTTGTCTGGGATAGCTGCATTAACGTTATCTCAGTATCTGCACTATTCCCTAAACTACACTTCAGCCAGTATAAGAGAGATTGCTGTACATATCATGGTAATGTCATTTATTTATTTTACGCAACTGGAAAATTTAAGGGCAACCACTTCACTTCTGTGCTGTGTAGATTAGAGTGTTCACAGTAACACCTGCTTACTGGACAGACAGAAAAAAAGCCCTTATATTCCTTCTTTATTGCAATTTATTATTATAGCTTGAATGGTTCCTAGTGACTTCCTAAGATTAATGTTAATATTCTGATCGGAGTCTTCCCTCTGGGGTTTTATTATGGGTTTTGAACATTCATTTCATTTAACATACACATGGGAGCAAGTCTGGTGGTTCCAAAAATATTTGTAGTTGGAAATCACAGTGATTTTTTGTTAGGCTCCCTGCCAAAGAAATCACAAATCAGAAGTCTGTTATAGAAGAGTTCCAATTTCTTGGCATCAAAATTTCTCTTTATGTATATGCATAGTGTGATGTTTTCCGTAGCTGTATGGCACTGAAGATTTACTGAGAAATGTATTGCTTATCTGTTTTTCAAGGTTTCTGATGGAACTAGAGAGTTTGCCTAGCCAACTGGGGATTCATAGGGATTTTATGGACTTCCTGTGTGAGCCAGAGACTGCCCATTGGGTATGCATCTTTCTCTGTCACAGCTGGTGTTTTTGAACCAAAGCGTGGAGTAGAAATTTCATCCCTGATTTTTTTGGCTGGATCAATTGTTTAGTCTAGGAACTCTCAAGGAGACTTTCTAGGTGCTGGAATTCCTCTTTTTCTTCAGTCAGCAGCTGATGTTGTATGGTGTACATCAGAGTCTAGATTCACATCTTAGTGAGCAAAGATTTATGTTCGTCCTAACACTCCTTGACTTTAATGAGTATTACAGACATGTATCCCCATGGATTAAGTTGAGAACATACCCCAGAGTGCGTGTGGAGTCTGTCATTAGGGCATCACACTATTAAAACCAACAGAGAAATTTCAAGAGTAAGAAAGCAATTGGCTCTCTTCCCTTCTCTCCACTGGAGCACATGTAAGAGATACACTTTAAATCTTCTATTTCCAGCCCTCTCACACCAATTCCTGCATTCATTTTTGGTTGTTAATGACTTCAAAGAAGAATTGATTGCCACTTTTAAGACATTTCCCATAACAACATTAAGGGAAATATTTTGCTGGCAAAGAATGTTTCTGTAGCTCTATAGTACTCTCTAATTAAGGAACTTCTATATAGCTGGGGGAGAGAATATTGTTTTTCCCTCAACTAGCTGTTGCAGGGATTGGATCAATACAATGGGATGACCCTGTACACTCCATTATCTAGGGATTGTGACTCCTCAATGAAACATTATGGATCCTATGGGATGTACCAGAGACCGTGGCACAGACACACCTGATAGCAGTGCATCAGCTACCAAAAGGATATGCTAACTCTGGCTACATCAGATCAGGCTGGTTTCTGCAGATCTGTGTGGATGTGTTTGCTCTCCACTGCCCATTGTGCCAGGTTTTGGGTATATTTCAAGGGCTGCATAGGCACATAGTCAGCTGTATTATCTGTACATTTTGGGCACAATTCAACTGCAAGCCAGATAAACCATACACAAAAAAAAATAGACTCCAGGATGTAATTTCAGTCTCCCTTAAAGCCACATGTAAAACTGACCTGTGGGAGGGACTTAGTGCAGAATTACCACACTCCCATGATCTATGGTCTACAACAAACAACTCTGGAGTCAGGATTCTTAGATTTTCTTCACAATATCCTAGCCATAGAGTGGAGATAATTACTGTGTGTCTGGTTGATAGGAGTTTTGTAGGCTGACTATCGTCACACATGAGGGTTATTAGCCTTGTGTAATCCTGCCTATATCAGCGAACTGCAACATGGAAATAAAAACTTCATGTTTTTCCTCAGAGCCACTTGAGATCTTTTGGAGAAAGTTTTCATTTTCATCAGGAGAATTCCAATTTATCTAATTTGAAAGCAATGATTCCTGGATCAGTCACTTCCCTTGAAACACACCCATTTCTCCCTCAATAAAAGAGCGATAACAATACTAACAGAGATTTCTAAAATACTTTGAGATCTGTGAATATAAAGGGCTGTCTGTAAAGTGTTTAGAAAACTTCAAAAAAAAGGTGCTACATAAATGCATATTTATTGCAGTGCTGACATTCTTGTGGCAGCTCTGAATGCAGAATCAAAAGCAGAGGGGACAGAATATAAGTCAGAATAAGAAACTGTCAGCCTTTAGCCTGTATCTTAAACTGCTTTGAAATGTTGCAGACATTCAGAGAATCTAGTTTGCCAATATTGTATGTACTACAGTAATTACACCAATCTGGAATATAAATTTTCCTCCCCCCATCTGAGAGAAGGCAAAGCTCTTGGGGATATACACAAAGGGAGCCCTAATCCTGCAAACTTTAATGCATGTACCTCATGTTAGGCAGCATAGTTGTCCCACTGAATTCAATAGCTCTACTCAGATGCATGTGTGGAAGCGTTTGCATCATTAGAAGTTAATACTAATAAATGCACAGTTCATACAAGATCCTTGTGTAAACAATCTATTTCTGCATGCAAGTGATGATTTTATTGCTGTTCTGTAATTTTGTGTAGTGGCTTTGTGAAGAATTCTTATATTTTCTAAAGCAGTAAAATGTTTCTGATAGTGTTTTTCATTGCTAGCTCTTTGGGGGCTAATTAAAAGAAATATCTGTTAAATTTATTCATTGCTTGGTTCCTTGATAGCAAGAGGCACCTGGTGTAAACATTAAAAAGAAAAGCAGGCAGCAGCCAGACCTCATCAAATATTAGATGCATTAGGACATTTTATTTATAAATATGAAATTGGTTTTAATGACTTCAAAAGGAGGAAATGCCAGGAAGAGCATAATATAAGCAAGCTCAGTAAAGCTGTCATGAAGATGCCTAAACCCACAAAAATCTAGAAATTGTACTTGCTCCCCCCTTCTCCTCTCAAACAGTAAGTGGCAATTCCAGCTGCAACTGGCAAAAATGTACATAAAGAATTCCAGAACTAATGAAAACAAGCAGCAGATGAGATGGAGCATCCAAAAGCATGTCTGCATAGAAAGCACCATCAGTGGCTGATCAGAAAAAAGCTCATTTATACTGAGTTGACTGATCCAATGAAACAAATCCTGAATTTCGACCCCTATGATTTAATACAAAATGCTTAAGGATGAGAAATCCATCCTTCTTTTGGGACAACATTTAAGCAGGCAATTAACGTTAAGCATATGCTTTACATTCACTTGACTTTACTTTCAAAAATGCTTAGCACTCCTTCACTCTGTTCTCACTACAGACTTCAATAAACCAGTAATGAATAGTGACTCAATACTTTAAAACTAAGCATGCATTCAGTGCTGTCCCAAATAAAGATGCAATAAATTAATGATCAGTAGACTGACAATACAAGTGAGGAATAACAATAATTGTCCTGAAAAAGTTCTCTCTTCGTGAGGCAAAAATCTATCCTAAAGGTAGATTTCATCTTAAGGCATTTTATTTTAACAAGGCATAGTCATTCACATGAATTTGAGAAAGGTATTTCACATGAGTAAATTTAATGTCAGTAAGATCATTGTCCAGTTTTAGTGGGATGAACCACAGCATCATTTCTCATTTAGAGAGTTGAAGTTTTGAGCCAGGTGTAATATACTTGACTGGGTCCAAAGAGATAGAAAGATTTATGTTACAAGAAGAATTCTCATTCACTACTACTCAGAAACTTAGGAAAAGTGCTAAGCAAAAAGGAAGTTTGACCCAAAATGATTAAAGTACAAACTGATCTCAATAAAACAAGAATGAAAACTTCATTCTAAGCTAACCTACTACGTGAAAAGCTAAGACAAACCACAGACTGTATCAAGTCTACAAAGGACTTTCCTATTTAATTTGACCTCTTCTAAGAGACACATGGACACAATTGTCCACACACATAGAGTAATTGCTTTAATCCTGGTTGGGATGAAAAACCTTTCAGTAGTTGTTCTCCTCCTTGCACGTAGCAGAGAACAGTATCTAGATAAAGTGAGGAAGGTAGGTAGAAGTTGTCCCACCCATTTGAAGCCTCTTGCATTTTCCCCAGTTTTAGCACTGTACAGACTGATCATGTGGGCAGGGGATGTGACTACATGGCCATAGTAGAGGAGAGAAATTAGGAGACCTGATGCAAGTTTTCTCCAAACAAACAACATTTCTTTTCTCTGCCCTGAAGAGGCTTTCACACTGTGCCAACAGAAACCACAGGCCCATTCATGAAGTCTTGGGCTATCTGTGACCCATAATATTATAAGGACTGTTTTAGCTCATGCTGTTATTATTGAAGGAGGAAGGAGCACAAATGGAGGTGCTGTTAGTAGCTAGCACACTAACCGTTTTAGATGTGTTTCACCTGTAAACCTACTCCGTGTATAACCTATACTGACCCATCATGGTAATCAGGCTGGTATCTTTGGCATGTAAAGGAGGAACATTCTTCACATAGACAGCAGGGATGACTCTCCACTAGCAGCAAGGCTATAAAAGAATTGGGCTTTTGTAGACTAAGGAATGGTGTTTTGTGGCATCCTAGAATACCATAGGTGTGATCTTTTCAAAGGGTCATTTCCCAGTTTTAGAGAAGCAGAGTTTTATTGACTTCTTTAATAACATCAGAGGTGCCTCACTTCTAGGGCAGGAACTTTTCCTCATGCCCTTGCAAACAAAATAAACAGACATCAGTTTTCCATCCTGCCCTGACCTTTGGAAGATGTCATCTCTGCCAGTACTGCACACTCTGGCCCTGGAGAGACTTACCAGTTCAGTCCTGACTCTAAGGGAACTGAGCCACCTACTGAATCACCATCACACTTCCTGCAGGCTGACACCTGTGTTTTCCTTGGAGGTCACTCCATCCAAGAACTAACCAGGTCTGACCCTGTTTAACTTAGGAGATCCAAGCAGCAGAATTGTCCAGACCTCCAAAATTAAATATGAAACATACCACAAAGCCTCGGAGGAGTCTGAGAATAAGGAACTGCAGCCAGGGAACACAGTCCCAGCTCAGAACTGCTGCTTGCAGGATACAAGCACAGTATGCTGCAGCATGAATTCTCCATTCCATGTTTTAAGTGACTTCAGTGACAGGACCTTCCTAGGTTTAGGATGAGAACAGGTCCAGACAAGGGGGAGCAGCAGAGACTATAACTTATAAAATGACTCATTCCTACCAGCCCTGTATATGAGCCTTCTGCTTCCACCAAGCCAGGTGTCATTTAACCACGAAAATATTTAACCTGCATTTTACAAGGATGTACATCATTGACCATGATAAAATACAGGGATGTGGGAGAGTCAGGATGCAGCTTTTTCAGTGCAACTCCATATAAAGAGAAAAAAAAAAAAGGGGGCAATAAAAAGGAGGTCTTGACATAAGGAAAACATCCCAATGAAATCCTGCCTTTTAATCTTGGCCACAACCTCTCTTCTCATCATCTTCCCTGCTTTTTAATCCTGCTGCACTAAGTTTTTTATACTCATTCACTTTATCAACTTCACCTGTCTCAAATGTCAATAAAAGCAGAGGCCACAGTTTTAAAATACAGGCAAATGAACTGAGGCACCAAACTTCTCAACTTCTCCAGAGGTGTTGACTACTCACAACTGTCAGGTTACTTCAAAGCAATCTATGGGTGATCAGTGCCTTTAAAAATCACTTGCATGCTTGAAGAGGAACATAACGCAAAAACACAGAGGACAATACTTTCAAAGGCTTCTGATTGAAGAGTCAGTATTTTACTTTCAGGAGTTAGGCACTTGGGAACTCAAGAACTACTTAAAAAAAAAAAAAAAAGGCAAGTGTCTTCTGAAATGTGTAATTATTTTTGTGAATAGTATACAGGTACCTTTTCTGATAACATACTTACCCAGAAGTCTTAGGCCTGCCTCAGAGAGGGAGGCAACATTGTGGATTCAATGTACCTAAACACTAGTCCAAGACTGGTCGCACACTCATCTACASAAGCTCCACCAACACTCTGGTGGAAAAGTAACTTCCCACATTTATTGCCTTAGGAAAACTCCATTCAGGAATGACCTAAACTGATTGCCATTGAACAACCTGAAGAAAGACTCTCCTGCATTTTACTAATGCCTCTGCTAGGTGGAAGGCCCTCATGGAAGAATATTTTTTTCAAACTTTCTCCTGTTACCATTTTTTTCCTGACATCTGTTTATCACTAAGCCAGCAATAGATTCAGTGTCCCGCCATGATATATGTGAGCTTCCAAAACACTTTGAGAAGAAGGAAGAGATTGCTAAGTGTACAGAGAGATGGGCAAAGCCAGTCATGTCATAGCTTAAGCCAACTTGTTGATAGAGGAGGTTTACAGCTGTCATTAGTGAAATGGAGAAGAGGGCCACTAGCATAAACTCACACCAGTGACAGCTATAGATCAGTGAAAAAAACAGCTCAACACATGGCAGCATTTTACTGCAGCACTGTTGGCCTGAAATTCTGTTAGTATTTATCTAATGTGCTGATCTTTAACATTTTGACTGCTGCTGGTAGCAAATAGTCAAAACCAGCCTGAGGCCTTCACAAGTGTGTTGACTGGCCAGAGTCAGACTAAGCTTAGCAAGACCTCCTACCAATAGTCCAAAGGCATCTGGAGCTAAAGGGGTCAATCAACTTACACCTCCTTGGTTTGAGCTATCTGGATTCTTTAGTACCTACTAAAGGCAGTGGGGAGGCCGGGATGCTATAGATGTGGTTTGCATATATTCTATATGTACATTATGAATTTGGTCAGTGTCTCTGACAGACAGAACAGCTTGATCTTGCCCCTGGAATAGAGGTTTGTAGGTCACTGCTTTTCAAGCTCCCAAAAAATACACTGCCACCACCATTGCTACCCATCACTGCACACTGAGCTGTAACAGTTAACTATGAGCACAGTGGGGCTAATATCATTGAAACATACTGGTTTCAAGCCTTGTTCCTCCTTGACAAGACACATTTTTAATAGGAGGTACACACTATTTTCTCTTTCAGTGTCTCTAAAGAGGAGGAAGGTTCTCTTCTCTCTTGAGGCAGTTTCACAAARGCCTAGCTCCTGTGACCCTAATGAAGCTATCCTCATACTGTCTCTAGAAGGAAAGAGGATTCAGAGCCGCTAGGAACTTAGGAAAGACTGCTGTGTATTAGATCTGCAGCACTATTCTGCTCCGTGATGGTCAGAAGACTGACCTCTTTTGAGCTGGTTTTTTTCATGACTCTTTGAGTAGACTGAATCTGGAAATGGTGACAGTGGGCAGTGCTGGCATATGGGACAGTGTCTAGCAAACCAGACTATAATACTGGTTAGAATCTTACCTACTATGATATACCTAGAAAGAAACTATTCCAGCAATTGCAATTTATTTTTCAAGGTAAACTTCTCATTGCTGTGCCCATGTTAAGCTACAGATTACTTTTTTAGAATCTCCTTTCTTTGATTGAGTCCAAGCTCTTTCTTTGCAATAGCACTTTGGTTTTCCTTCCTTAATTTAGATAAGGTTTTAATCACATCTTTTACTGCATTCATTTTTCTTCAGTTTTATTTTGCGTGCAGAACCTGTTGGCTTTCTGTTCTATAACACCATACACCACTCCTAATACAATCCTAGCAACCTACCTGGTTACATCCAAAAAAGTTTTTTCTCAGTTTGCCTCCTGGCCTGAAGTGCTGCTTTGATGTCTCTCACTGCAAGAAGCCTTCCCCTCTTCTGCTATTCATCATAGCAATTTCACATGCTCTCTTCAGCTGTTCTCTCCATGGGCTGGTGAAGCTGGTACGGTTATTATCCTCTTTATCCTGTACAAAGTTTAAAAAAAAAAAAACCCACAACCAAGAAAAGATTATTTATGGATAACACTGGAGACCACCCATATAGCAAGAAAAATTGAGAAAAACCAGTTGTTTTCATGCTCAGGGCAGTTATAAGCATACATAGCTTGGATTAGACAGTTCTTCCCATTTGACTTCTGTTCCTCAGTAAATATTTGAAACTTTGCTGATAAAGCAATGCTGGATTTCTCAGCTGGGTTTCCATGTGGACAATAAACTGTGGGACTGGAGTATGGGATCTCATTCTGTAACGAGGTTTCTCGAATAGTCAGTTGTTCCATTCTCTATCTTGGTCATGAAAAATCTGCTCAGGAATCAAATGGCAGAACAGTCTCTAAATACAACTGCTTTGGCTGTATTATTGATTGCCTGTGGGGTCCATGGCAATAGGTGATAAGGGCTCAAAGGCATTAAAACATTTTTTTATTGTGATCTAAATGCAGGCAATTCATGTATAGAAAATGGCAACATTGCAATGGGGTTTCTTTAAATATGATGATTTCTATTTAATGCACATTATCTTTGCTTCAGTCTTGTTTTGCTCATGAGCAAAACACATTACTTGTTTGTGCCTGCCCTGTCTATGCATACGAGAAGCTTCTGAGGACAGTCACTGCATACTGGGATAGTTAAGTGTTATGACCATGTAAACAGGCCCAAGCAATAATAACCTGAAGGAGGGAGTAGTGCTAAGTACGTGCCCGTGGTTGGCCAGCCTGGGGCTTTGAGGTACACAGAGTTGAGAGGTAGCTCAAGACAGCCCTCGTGCCAGGATAAATTGTGTGACCAGCAATAGGACAATTCTGGCACAGGGCTGCTGACTGATCTGAATGCCAGTTCAGTAAAGATGCTTACTCAGGGGTCAGCATCACTGGCTTGCCTCTGACGCAGCTTTCCATTTAGCTCAACACATTATGCAATGGGACACCCAGAGAATTGTCACCATCTGTCACCTGTAAATTACTTTCCAAATACATGCATACACCTTCAGTGCACATAATCTGCATCCTAAGCACAACTAAGCTACAGGAAGGTTTGATTCTTGGCTCAGAGGTCAAGACTGTTGGCCTAAGTTCACTAGTTTGCAATCACTAGTTTCTTCCTAACAGAAGAAAAAATTCCTTAAGAAAGAGACATAGGAAGATAAGGATGACTTCCCTTTCTGAACTAAGAACAACCCTAACACATCTCTCTTGCCTGTAGATCTCAAAGTGCTTTACAAAGGCAACAAATGTCATTGACACCACTTTACAGCTAGGGAAACAGGAGCACAAAGGGGAAAGTTAGTTGTCTGAGAACCCTTCAATAGACCAACAGCAAAGGTAGGAATACAAACAGTAATCCGCTGACTAGGAAAGCTGCCCCACGTACATGCTGCCTATAGCTGTCACGTTTCTAATGCCAATAAAATCTTTGTTTAGCATTCTTTGTCTTTCTGCTAGGGACAAACTTATGCAAGAATTGTTTAGACCTCTCTGACCCCCTTATCTCTTCTTCCCCTTATCTCTTCTTCCCCTCCCTTCTCAGCATACACATTCCCAGTTAGTCTTCAGCTGACAGTGAAAATCCCTTTGCGATGGACTTATGGGTTATATTACTAAAGTTTCTTTTTCCAGGCCTTTTTCTTATGGTATTGGCTCTGGTATTATAAGAGATAAATTTTATGTTTTGTGCAAAGCAGGAAGATTAGGCACGTGGGAGGTTCAGTGTGTTCAATAGATAGTTAAGACAACATCTTCTATATAAAGATTATTTCAAAATTGCACTCAGTGCAAGTTACAGTTGAATGCACTATTCAAATGCAGCCTTGGCTTTTCTGCAATTTCCTGCCCAGAAGAGCAGCTCTCTAACTGTTTTGAAATAAAAAGACATAAACGTTGGAAGGATGCAAGCGGTCAATTGACCTCATCAGTGCTCAGTGCTGGTGCTAGTCAGGAATTTTCCAACAAGACTTTTTTTTTTTTTTTTTTTTNGGGGGGGGGAGGGACAGAAAATGCTGATCTCTCAGAACTGAAACTTTTTGTGGGAAACACATCAGTTTCAACAAAATGCTTGCTGGGAAGAATCTTCTAGCCCAACTTGAGACTGATGGACAAAACCTGATTGGGAAAGGATCCCAGCACAGCCAGCAGCCCAGTGGTTAGCACATTCCCTGGTGATGTGGATTTATACCATGTGATAGAGGAAAGACTGAGTTGGCTCCAAATAAAGCAGAGCAAGGATTTGACATAGTCTTCCCACAGTCATTGCAAATACCCCAACCTCTGGATCATCGTCTCTCCTCTGCCTCAAGGAATGGGATTTTTACGACGTCAGAACCAATCCAACAGGAGCAATTGTGCTTAACAGATTGATCCTAGTCAAGGAGGCGTTGCAGACCATAAACATGAACGCTGGTCTCCTACATCTTATAGGAATACCCTCAGAACCAGGCTTTGCAATGCTGTGAGCTGAACCTCTATTCTGCTCACTTGCTCTCTCTTTAACAAGAGGTCTTATTTTTATTTTGATGCGACAAAAATTCTAAAACATCCACATTTTTCCTAAAACAGATGTTTTGCTTTCTAGCCAGCTTTACTCAGCATTTTGTAGGAAGGAGCCCTTGGTCTGACACCAGATGTCTAACATCTGCCCAACTTGAGGTTTTCCATTGCAACTACTTCTAAAAAAGTGACCAATATATGCATAACAAGAAGCATTTTGTATTACCTCAATAGGCTGTGAATCAGACCCCAAATTCTTTGACAGTTCCCCAAAGTGTGTTGTTGAGTTTGTTTGTTTAATAGAAAGTAAAAGATGCGTTCTTTACAATAAATCATCATTTAGAGAAGCATGGCAGGAGACCACATTGGAAAGGTCAGTGGTCTGCTGTTTGCCTTCTGTACATTGCTGTTTCTTAATGTCTTATTTTTCTGTTCCTAGTCTCAGAGAGAAACTGGCAGGAATTGTGCAAGATCCTTGCATAGCTAGAATCAGATGATCTCTTTGCTACAGCTCTGCTGCTACAGCTCTGTAGCTACTGGAGAACTGGTTTCCACTCCCTTCAGCTACTGACTGTTCCTCACTACGGTCTTCAGTATTGTGAAATAACGTGGGATGTATCAGGTGAGTGAAAATAAGGGATCTGTCATCAATGTATTTACCTTTTCTATTTAGAATAGAATATTTCAGTTGGAAGGGACCTACAATGATCATCTAGTCCAAATGCCTGACCAATTCAGGGCTGACCAAAAGTTAAAGCATGTTGTTAAGGGCATTGTCCAAATGCCTCTTAAACACTGACAGGCTTGGGGCCACTCTCGACCACCTCTCTAGGAAGCCTGTTGCAGTGTTTGACCACCCTCTCGGTAAAGAAATGCTTCCTAATGTCCAGTCTAAACCTCCCCTGGTGCAGCTTTGAACCATTCCCATGAGTCCTATCACTGGATACCAGGGAGAAAGGTTTCAAATCACCAACACCCCATTTTTGATAGTGTCAGATTTTTCCCCAACACAGACAGTAAATAAATTCAGAAAGAAGTGAAAGAAAAGAGAAAAAGGAAGAAGGAAGGCATAATCTGCGAATGTGCTAAAGAATACTGTGACCTCCTAGTATTGAGGGAGGCAGTGACAGGTTTTCTCAGAGGGCCAGAGAGGTACCTATGATGTAGAGAAGGATTGTGAAATACAGACTTTTATATCTTTCTCTTTGGCTGAGGCCAATAATTAGAACTCTTTCCGAAACTGCTCAGGCACATAGGAGGAGTGATACTGACAATTGTTTCTTTAACCTGTCCAACAGTTTCCATTTGGAAAGAAGCTCTTTTCTAACCCTATCAGTATAAACTAATGCTTTACTTAAAGCTAATTCTTCTAAATTAGGATCTGSATTTACATAGAAGTAACTGGTAGCTGGATGACAGTCTAAGGAACATTAGCTGAAAGGTGCTGAAGAATAATAGTATTATTCTATCATTACTACAAGAAGAAAAGAAAACTGTACATCACATGAAAGGCTGACCAGCTGCTAGTATTACATAATTGATGGGTACATTGCTGATTCAATAAATGCTAAGAATACAGAAATTTATCTACAAAGTCAGATATTCTTGTGTCCACATTAAGAATTTACTAAAATGTATGGCACAAATATACCACATATTTCTTGGTTATTTCTCTTTGCATGCTGGCTTATTTCATATCCTTTTTCCCCCAATAATATTTTTTAAAGACACTGAAGAGGAGGGGGTGGAGGGGAAGTGTTCTAGCAAGCAAGCACCTCATCTTACCAACATAACTGAGGGGGGAAGAAGAAAAAAAAAAGAAAAGAAAAAAAAAAAATCATTTCCAGACTTGACAAGAGCTAAGCTATGCACAGCACCTACTGAATCTGAGTAAGATTTAAACCTTGAATACAGACATCAGGCACATCACAGCCTAGCTTCAGAAATAGAATGGCTGCAGCTGAAGGGGAACTCGAGCACTAATGATCAGTTAAGTACTCAATTGCTTCTGTCAGTAAGTTTATAACATACCACAGGGAAGACGCACAAAAAAMCTCCTTAGACAAATTCTGAGTACATTGACAAAGGAAGAAAACAGATCTTATAAAAAAAGTCAACATTTGTTAAATAAAACAAAACATGGTGCTGAGACTACAGCTCAATTCAAAGTGAAGCTAGGCAATTTTACAGGTAACTGGAAGAAGTATTGGGAGAAAGAAAACTCATGCTTCAGATAGCTGTCTGGTGATTACAAATTAGAAGTGGATATTTACTGAGATAAGATTACCTAACCCTGGACTATGTTTAATTTCTTGCCTCTTCCTTTGCAGAATTTAGTTCTGGTTGCTGGGGGTATAAAATACTGAACTATTGCATCTTCATTTGGAAAACAAAGACATGAGGAAAAAGACAATCACATCTGTTAGTGCAGGTGGGCATGTACATATATCTGTACGTGGATATGAATACATATTTGGCAAATACTGAATGTAGATGGAAGCTTTGGGACGCCAAGGATGGAAGCAGGGGCCTGATAGCTCTTTAACAAGTAAAGCCTCTATACAACAGATATACTCGAGATGTAAATAAAAATAAGGTAACATATAGTAATCTACCTGTGCTCTCTAAACTCTGTTTCTAGTTTCTCTGCATGAGAAGCAGAATTTCCAAGAGTTCAGCTCCCATTTAAATAGCAAAATAGACATCCTGGTTTTCCAGAGATTATGAAAAATCCTATCACCKCTCTATATCCTGGAGTCTATCAGCATAGCTGACTGTATTTCATTTGGAGCAGCAGAGCTACATCAATTTGCACTAGGCAGGGAGCTTCTGTTTCCAAACAGACCATGAGGAGAGTTATGACCTGCAAATCAGGCCAGGATATCCTTGGCTCTGTTTCAGGATACAAATACTGCTTTTTCTCTTAGAAATATTACAATTGAATGATCTAGTGAGGAGGCCTTTTCTACCTACTTTGGTTATGGGTCTTTTGAGAGATTGTTTTGACTATCAAGTAGCTTTTAGTGGTTATCAGTGACCACAAGATCAATTTACACTCTCAGAAAATAAATACAATTCTTGCTTACAATAAAAAGCAAATGTGCAAGTAGAGAGGAAAAGAAGAGAGAACAGGATTAATAAATTACAATTGTTAGCAAGCACTAACATGTATCGAAAATGGCAAATTCTCTGGAGTATAGCTGAGCTTCTTTTATTCAGGTCAATGACTCCTTTTGTGATTCCCTTCTCTAAAAAAGAGCATTTTTCAATGATTTATGTATAATAATCTCCACATCAGCATATCTTATTTTTCGCTATTTGTTTGTTAAACATGCAGCAAGAATCTCACACTGAGGCCCTTAGCCTTGAAAATACAACTGGGACAAAGGCATAAAAATATACATATAAAATAGAAATATTTATTACTAAAGGTGATGTTTATGATTTGACATGTAGGTAAGGAAAAAAAAAATACACCATTTTAGATTTTTAGATTGCTGAGTTAAGGCTTTAATGGTGTGAGTTTCAGACAGATACATGAAGGCTGTTTATTAAGGAAAAAAAGAAAATCATCCATTCACAGGCC
The DNA here is from genome assembly GCA_035582835.1 of Phoebastria nigripes. Taxonomy (NCBI): domain Eukaryota; kingdom Metazoa; phylum Chordata; class Aves; order Procellariiformes; family Diomedeidae; genus Phoebastria; species Phoebastria nigripes. Next base: position 964,779 of record JAYKAV010000211.1, read on the forward strand.
ACCAGAGCAGGTAACTGCAGTAAGCATTACAAAGGCAGCTTTTCATTGGTCTGTGCAAGTGCTGTCTCTTTGCAGCCTGTAGGAGTCAGAACTGGACAAAAAAAAAAAAACAACAAAAACAAACAAACAAAAAAACCAAACCACAAACAAAAAACAAACAAAACAAAAACAAACAAAAACCAGACCCACAACTTTAAATGATTAAGATGACTTGAGTCAGTTCAAACAGATTTGCAAATTCTTGAATTCAGGGTGAGTTTTTCAGGACTGAACTTCATCATGGAAGATTTTCAGCCATCTCTGCTCCTGTCTGGTTGCCTATATAAAACCTTGATATTTCAAAGTGCTCACCCACCTCTGTGCCCCAAGTGCCTGTTTCAAGTTCAGGAACTGGCATGCTGATTTCTTTTAAAAAAAAAAAAAAAAAAAATATATATATATATATTCAGGTGTACACTTCTTTGATGTCTCATTCATTACAAAGACTTGTCATCCAGTCAAAGAGTGGGACAGAGCCCTGTGACAAAAAGGATGTGATTTCCAACAGCGAATCTGAAGACTGAAATATTATCTGAGGTAAAGACTGAGCATATCCTTTCTTTGTCTTAAATCACAGCAGACCTTACATAGCAACACCTCTTACCAGGCTAGGAAAGGCAAAGGAGGTCTCAGATGACCCCCCAGTATGCATGTCACATTGGATTATCCTACCAGTAAACCCATATCTGGATTAATTCTCATTTCCACTCTGAAGACTTGAGAAATGCAGAAGCCACACATGGGAATTCTACACTGGGCAAAATTGCACCGCATATGAATAGTGGCAGCATTTTGGAGGCCATAATTTGTTATAGAAAATATTCAGATAATTTTGATTATTTGATTGACAAGCAAAAATCCCAACAGATTTCAACTGCAGTATGAATTACCTTTTTTACCAGTTCATACTCTACCTGTCCCCTACTGATGTAAAGGATTTAATTGTCTTTGCTGTCAGTACAGAAACTTTCACCAACATAAAATACATTTTCAAAATCCTCGGGGGGTGGACAGACCACACACACAAGGGGAAGGGGTAGGGGGGGAATCAATAGATAAAATGGCAGATTTCCAGTATGTTTCAGCTAACAGGTCTGTCCCACCCTACCAATCTCTGCCCAAGACTTTAAAGGCAACCAAGCCTTCTTACTAGAGCTGTATTCTCAAAATTGACTGGGTACTTAGTAGGCACTGACATGCATAAATATTTCACAAGGAAAAGAATGCATTTCCCAGGCATTGACTAACTACATATATTATTTATATGAAACCATAACTTAAGTTGAAAAACAGTAAATGCTTCAACAACAGACCTATTCATAACCTACTCCATTACTAAGTAAAATGGGCTCTGGCTATTCCTCAAGACCTCATAACTATGCAGAAATTCAATGAGACCTGCATATAAACATGACCTACAAAGGTGGAATATGAGATTGTAGTCACTTCACCAATACTAGTTAACTTGAAATTACATGGACAAGGGATTATAAGACACTGAAATTCATTCACATTTTATATTCGTATTATACTTTATGGTCCTGTTTGAGATCAGGTCTCCCACTCTAAATGAAGGGCAGAAAATCCACAACAAGGAAGTAGTGTTATCTCCCATTTCATACACAAAGGGTTAGAGCTCAGGGAGATAAAGGACTACATTTTCTACTGCCATGCCCCCAGGATAGCTCACTGATAGTCTTTTCCAGAGGAAAAAGTTGGTACAAAAAAGATGAAGGTCAGGAAAACCAGAGATTGCACATTCCAGGTTCATGCCAGGAGACTCCTGAAGAGCTGGGAGCTGAATTGAGACTTTCCACTTCCCAAACAACTTTGCTACAAAACTCCCCCTTCTTGGTAAATGATCTTCAAACAGGTTTTTAAATGACTGCGTTGTCATTCAACCTGTTCAACGCTGTAGAGGAGGCATCTCAGAGGAGGTGTAACAGACTAATGCTCTTTTGCCTGAAGCACTCATAACATTAATGGAAGTTAATTCTGCTGGTGGAAAAGGGTTAAGTGAGTTTTTCTAGCTCATAACCACAGCTAGGGAGAAGGGAAAAGCTTTTGGAGGGGAGAAAGTGGATCTGAGATGTAGGCAGTACCACCACCATTTATGCATTTACCACTCAGCTGGCAGCTAATGGCCCATGTATAAAAATCAGGATGAAAGTGAGTAAAATAAATTGCATTCTTTAAGAGAACCATCTCTTCTTTCAGTGGCACAGAAAAAACATCCAAAATGCACCCCGGAAAGCTATTTTGAGTTTGTTTTTTTGGCAAGACACAGAAAGTGCCAAGATAAAGTCAGTCAATTCAGTATTGGCGGGGGGGGAGGGGGGAGCAATAAAAACAGTGGAAGCTCTGGAGACAAGACTCACCTCAGTGCAGACAGCAAGAAGGATATTTATGCACTATTTATACCACTCCAAGTGCAAGTTTTGCCTTGCATCGATTATAATGCATGTTTCAAAGATCCTTCTGCAGCTCTGGCATAATACTAATAACGTAGCAACAATGAAAGGCTGAGGAACCAGGGCTACTGGCAGCCACTTTGGGCAAGATCAAATGGCACATTCCTCTCCCCTGACACTCTGAGACATCACACACATCCTGACAAGCAAACACCCAGAGCAGACTGAAAGTTGCAATGACAGAGGCTGTGTTAGCAAGGGAGCATTTCCGAAGCGCCTCCTTGTTGCTTCCTRGCTCTTCCTCCATTCTCTTCGCTGCATTGAGTTGAAGTGAGAGGCTTTGGGTGCTACTTCATTTTACAGTGATGTGATGGGGGCCAGGCCATCAGTCACTGTTAGAGGAAGGAGATGCAGTAGTGGGATGTTATGAGGCAAACCTGACTGCTGTTCTGCCTCCCCTGCCATCGCTGCTTACCTTGTGAAGGAACAAGGGTGTCTCTGAAGTCACTCTGGAGCTCCCACTGACTCTGCAAAGCATGGCAGGAGGGAGGCCTGACCCAGCCATGCTACCCTGCTTTCTCCTTCACTGACAGAGAAGAGCACAGATTCGCATCCCACCTGAAACACACACTCTCTGTAGTGAAGCCCACTCACTCACTACAGTATTACTGGTTTATGTGGCAGGTGTGAACTAATTCAGTTCATTTAGATCCAAGAGCTCTCAGCAAAGACAGGAAGATAAATAACCTTGGAAAAGGGGGTGTTGACAAGCAGGGACTTGTGGAAACTGACTGGAAGGATCAGGAACCTGCACACTCAGCTCCCCCCACTCCCTCAGCAGCCACAAAGCATCCCCACCATCAGAGCCTTCAACGCTCTCTGTGCTTCATTTTCCATTGAAAAGGCATTTCAGGGAAGTTCTGCTTCGGCTGAAATAAGCAACTAGCCCTTGATACCTAGTCCTCTGAAGGCTTCCACCAAAGAGGATTTCTGGTAGCACCTATCATAAATATATGCCCAGCCATGTGTTTCCATCTCATCACTAAAGCCAGACTCCACAGATTCCGTTACAGTTGTTTCTTTGCCCCAGTACCACTTTGCTACAGCAAACTGATCCCACCAGTTGAAAATGCAACTGATAGCAGGAGGCAGTGAGCAACCTAATTCCTTCCAAGGGTTATTCAGCCATGTGATTCCAGGCAGTACCTTCAAAGATCAGAATGTATCCCCAGTTTGGCATCAAACTCCAGCAACAAACACACCTCCAGGTAGCTATTTTGTCTGATTTCTGCAGCAATAATATTTCAGTGACCATCTTATAGAACCGAGTTAGACCACTGAGAAGTTCACATGAACATCCTATGTACACAATGTCTGTATCCACTTACAACCACTGGCAGACCACAAGTGATCCAGATGCCTTGTGCTCATCCTCAGCGCAGAAAAGCTAATTTCACGAGTGTAAAAGACGACAGTAGGACTGTGTCCAGTCCAACTCCCTTCTACACCAGTCTCAAGCAGATATGAATTTGTATAGGCTGTTTATGAAGGCCTGGTAAAGGAAACCCTGACACAGCAGTGTGAAATCACATGCAGCTCTAACTCGAAGGGCTCACACTATAAAACCTTCATTGCTCCAATCCGTGAAGCAAAATGATAAATGACTCCAGTCAAAAGCTTACAGTCAGGACCTAAATCTTCCACCACCCCCTTTCTGCGTGAATTAATTTTAGGTGTTCTGTGAGATAAATTGAATTTTGCATTCTTCCAACTGCAAAAATAGATTGTTCTAGTTATCAAAATAAATATATGAAGAAAAAAAATGAAAAGATAAAAGAGAAAGGAAAACTAGCGTAGTCAGAAGTCAAAGAGTCATGCCAAAGAATCACAGTGGTACTAAGACACTTGTGCTATATTTTTGCAGGGGCAAAAAGGAAGGGAAAAAACAGAAAAAAAAACCCTCACACCTTTTCAGAGAGAGTCTTTCTGAAAGCAGTTGAAGGTTAAAATAAAAGCAGATGTCATAACTTAACTTGCATTGCACCAGCTGACTGACTTCAGTGGGAGCAAGAATGGGCCAAAAATTTTTAACCTTCTGGTTATATCTCCAGCAGATGCAGTGCATTCTCTGATCAGTACAGGGGTTTTATGCCTGAATTACAGATTTTGCCCATCACGGTTATCATCTTCAAACAGCCTTCCTCTTCTCTCTTCCACTAGGCACCATACATCATTTTCCTCTAAGTGACCAAGTTTAGTCCTACACAGCAGACACTACAAAAATCTTAATTGTCCAGGAGGCTGCAGTTGGAATTCCCAGAACACAGGCTGCAAGGTCCTCCTGAAAGCTGTCTTGGTTCCTCAGTCACCGTTTACCTCCTTTCTTGTTGCATTACTGCATATCTCTTCATACTGGTTAACATATCTAGCTTCTAACAGCATTTCAGCAAGGAGAAGTCCTATGCTCCTCAGGCAGTAGAAAGGCAAAAAATACCAGATACCAAAGCTTCAGAGATTAAAATTAAAGAGATTAATACCTACATGTTTGTATATCTGGGACCCTGAGACTATTAAGCARCAATTACCACTTGAAAGGTTTGAGTCTTCCAATGTCTCAGTCACTCACTAGACTAGGACCTCTCAGGTCAGCCATTGTGACCTTTTTAGTAGAATATTTTATTTTGAGACAATTACAGATCAAGCTCAACTGGAACTGTTTACCATACCTGGAGAAGAAACACAGAGATGAAGACATTTTAAAATAAAGCTTCTGAATTTTTTTTTACGTGAAAAAATTTTGAAAATAAATATTTCATTTCAGCTCAAATAAAATATTTCATTTTACTTAAAACAAAGTTTTTACTATTTTTTTTATTAGGCCAGCAAACCAAAAAATTATTATCAATTATTTCCACAGTGCTGCTTAGATTTGGGCTCTGAATAGATTTCAGTACAGAAGAAAAACAATCAAGTGCTGTGTTGCTAACTCCAACCAATTAATTCTTAGTTCTGCAATAGTGGATTTTTTCTTAAAGCCCCAGCTTCTTGAATCATGTGATTACATTAAAATCTCAGCTTTCTTTCCCACAGAAAGTAGAGGTCTGATAATTTGGGTTGCAAACAAAAGTTCGCATGGTGGAGCACTAAAGGCTTAAATGCCCCAAACGAGCAAACATGTATTTTTCCATCTTACCGATTTTAAAGTCAATCTCATATTCTGGGATGGATATTATTTGTGATTTTTGAACTCTTAGGGTAGAGAATATTGCAAATGACTTTCCAGGAGCTATCGAGAAAAAGATGCTTCAGGATACCTCCATCCCTGGGGCTTTTAACCCTTCTCTGTTCTTGGCCCCCTCCCCCATTGGTTTTGGGGAAGGAAACGATCAGCCAGCTAACTCTAAACCCATACAAACAGTAAGAGTTAATTTGTTGCAATGTATCTGAGTGTAGTAACTGATTACATTTTTCCCCAAAGGAAACTTCAGTTAATTTGGTTAGTGACTCATATGCCAGGCTGCCAATTACAACACAGATGATTACACACATAAATTCAC